>JAKZLQ010000106.1:0-22740 GCA_023309525.1 Arxiozyma bovina
CACTATAGAAAAACAGATTTGTCAGCAACGTTCCATTATACAACAGCTCTGTTGTGGATATTTCCTGATTGGGAAATTCTATTACCCCTTATTAGCCCCTTACCCAGTGTTTGTCCCTTTTACCCCTTATTTGTCTTTTATTGTTTTTTGTCGTGATATGTGATATAACCCACACTCTTCTATCTTATCAAGAAAGAAAAATGAAAAATAAAATCAAAATGAACAAACTGTTAAGATTTATAAGGTGTGGAGTAATAACCTATAAATTATAAACGGAACATTATGAACCATATATTTTATAAGTAGTCGCTCATTGTATTAAATAATACAAATACTATATACAAAACTATGTATTATGTATATAAAGTAATAGATAGAAGAAATTACATATAATTTCTCTATCTCGACTATTTATATCTTCCTGAAAAATAATTTTCAGAAAACTTTTTCACAAAATTTTCATTGAGTCCGGGTTATACCTTAACAGTTCCAATAATACAAATATACAAAGAACAAACATAAGAAGGTAAAGAACAAATTATTATACTTTCTCTCTGAACATATTAAGTGACATTATTATATTTATATATATATTTATTTTTATACCTTATATATAAGAGATTGATGTCACGATATTACCCGCACTCCGAGGTGTTTTTCTTTAGAGAAAAATTTTACTTTAAATTAAGAAAATATTTAATATAACAAAGTAAGCTATTAAGCATAACTTGATTGTATATTAATGTATAATATTTGTATAACTTAGTGTATAATATAAGAAGAGTAAGCCTTGTACGATATAATTACGACACTAGTATATTACTATCCTAAGTATGAGCCAAATAACTGACTTCAGAAAAGAACTTGTATCACTTCAATTGAAGAATTGTAATAATAAAATATATACCGATAACTTTTACATTTAATCATGACCACTAACTACAGTAACATTCTAGGTGCTTCTTCTTATGAATAGGAATTGAACAGGAGCAACGTTAGTACTAGTTAATAGTTGGGGTTGTGATTGGATGTTATTATTAGTATTATTGTCTGTCATTCTGAAACAACTTATTGGTGTGTATAAGTGATATCAAACAGCTTACTTATTTATATTAAACAACATACAAGATAATATATATACACATTGTAAAGCTGCATTGTTTTGAGTGGAGACAGCTTGAGATAATTCTGGATGTTGCATATTATTGGTATTGTCTGTCATAACGAACAGTTCTAAATATGATAATAGAGATTGATCGGACAGGTTAGTTTCTTATACTTGAATACAAAGTAATATATAGAAATACATAGATATAATATACAGATGTAGTTTACAATGTTGAGAAACAAATACTTCAAAAATCTTTCTTTTATATGAATAAAATTTTTCTTTTAGAAAATTATGATTTTCACGTCAAGAATGATCATCGAGTCTGGGTAACTCGCAACACACATATCTAATATACAACGATAATATACAAAGAATGATAAAGAATCTTTATTTATTCTTTTATCTGCAGAAGATGTTGCGAGTTACCCAGACTCGATGATCATTCTTGACGTGAAAATCATAATTTTCTAAAAGAAAAATTTTATTCATATAAAAGAAAGATTTCTGAAGTATTTGTTTCTCAACATTGTAAACTACATCTGTATATTATATTTATGTATTTCTATATATTACTTTGTATTCAAGTATAAGAAAACTAACCTGTCCGATCAATCTCTATTATCATATTTAGAACTGTTCGTTATGACAGACAATACCAATAATATGCAACATCCAGAATTATCTCAAGCTGTCTCCACTCAAAACAATGCAGCTTTACAGAAGAAAATTTTATGAGAAAAATTTTATTTTTCCTTCAAGGATGATCGTTGTGTCTGGGTAACCTCAACAGGAATAGAGAAATTGGACACAATTTCCTCTATTTATTACTTTATATACATAATACATAGTTTTGTATATAGTATTTGTATTATTTAATACAATGAGCGACTACTTATAAAATATATGGTTCATAATGTTCCGTTTATAACTTATAGGTTATTACTCCACACCTTATAAATCTTAACAACAGACGTAGTTTACAATGTTGAGAAATAGATATTCCACAAATCTTTCTTTTATAGAAACAAAATTTTTCATCTAAAAAATATGATTTTTTTTTACATCAAGGTTACTCATCGAGTCTAGGTAGCTTTCCATAATATATATACATATCTAATATACAACAATAATATACAAAGAAAGATAAAGAATCTTTATTTATTCTTGTTGAGAATGAGCGCCAGAATGTAATGGATAGAATGTAAACATTCTCAATTTATATTCTATATGTTATTAAAGTTATTAGTATACAAAATAGAAGTAAAGTTCTTCGCTTTTCTTCTTCTTACATAATATAAAAATAAATATATACATAAAAGTGTAACTAATTTAAAAATAAGATATGAGAAACGTCCTTGTGTTTATATATGCGATTCTTAATGAATTTTTCCCTACTAACGACAGGAATTCAGTTAAAAGGTTTCATCGTCGTTTAGTTGTTACTAAACGATAAATATTTTATATCTTTCGTTTAAAATACACTAAGATCTCATTTATCTATCTATTTTATTCTAGAACATTCTATTTCAACAATTCTTTTATTTTGTTGCGAGTTACCCAGACTCGATGATCATTCTTGACGTGAAAATCATAATTTTCTAAAAGAAAAATTTTATTCATATAAAAGAAAGATTTTTGAAGTATTTGTTTCTCAACATTGTAAACTACATCTGTATATTATATTTATGTATTTCTATATACTACTTTGTATTCAAGTATAAGAAAACTAACCTGTCCGATCAATCTCTATTATCATATTTAGAACTGTTCGTTATGACAGACAATACCAATAATATGCAACATCCAGAATTATCTCAAGCTGTCTCCACTCAAAACAATGCAGCTTTACAGGTTATGAGCCCTGACGCTGACAAACATCAATTCACAACTTTGTTGTCTGGTCCTCAAAACTTTAAAGCCTGGTATAAGGAATTTACCACTGTGGTTGAAATTTACTATCCAGCTTTACATTTTCATATTTTGGATGACGAAAACACAGTATATGATAAAAATCTACAAGTCTTAACACACCCTAATTACAAAAAAATGATGTTAAGCAATTACAAGTCTATTGTTACTAATCTTTTTTCAAGATCATTGTCAAAACATATCTTTCAAACATTTCAATTCAATTCTCAACAATTTTACGATGATCCCAATTTTGCTAAACTAGCTCTAAACTATATTCAAACTCAATATAGTCAAATAACATTTGTCCATTTGGTTAATACTTACAAGACATTCACCAAAACCTCGTATTCTAACAATTTTGATGCCGTCCAAAATTGGATGGAATACAGGGATGTCTTTTCTAACCAAATGTGGCCAGGTCTCTTACTATTCACCACCCTTACTAAGGAAGTACAAACTAAGGTACTCGAACTATACGGTGATTCTACCACTATAGACGAATCCCAGTTTGTAAACAAAATTATGTCTTTAACAAGACAACAAGAATTAAACTCTACTGCGTACGCGGCAACATCAAACAAGTTTTCTCCTTCTCATCCACCATCACCATGTCCTTTGTGTAAGGGAAATCACTGGAAACGTGATTGTCCTAAGAAACATTATAAAAAGGAATCCAAGAAGCATGCCTACTTATCTTCAAAAGTTAGTAACGTATCAAATACTAACTCAGATATTCATGATTCTCATTTTGCAAATCTTGCAATTACAGAATCATCCGAACCTAATACCTCAAACGACTCCTATCACAATGCATTTTTAGCTGCTAAATCATCACCAGGCTCCAACAACCGCGATTGGTACATCGACAGTGGTTGTACTGATCACTTGATATCTGATTTCTCATCTTTCAAAGATTATACACCAATGAAAGGTAGTGATATTCAAGGTATCGCTGGTTCAGTCCCAATTGAAGGAAAGGGTACTGCTACCAAATGGGGTTACACCATCAAAAATGCTTCTTACGCACCTGACTTACCATGCAATTTACTATCTGTTGCCCGTATGACAACTACTTCTGGAGAAGCTGTCATCTTTACTGATTCAAAAGTCTATACCATTACCATCACTCCACAAATCCTTGATTCTGCTTACTGTATTGGCGAGAGATCTAATGGTCTTTATCGCTTACTACCACACTCCAGACCTTCAGCTTTTTGCAGTTGGACCGTAGACCTAAATGATGTTCCAGCTTCTTCTTCAACTCCAACTCCATCTACACCTGATCAACTTACACCAACTCACGATACTTCTTCTTCTGCTTCCATCAACTCACCTGCTGACTTATGGCATGCGCGGCTAGGACATTGTGGAATCAATGTGTACCGCTCATTAGTCAAAATGTCAGGCTTACCTTCTCCAACTTACCGGTTGGCCAAATCAGTATGTCCTATATGCGCAACATCAAAAGCTTTGATTCGCAAAGGTCATTTTACTGAACACAATTTAACTACACCTCTACAACTTGTTCAAGTTGATATCTGTGGTGGTTTTAGATACAAAGAATATGTAGATACTAAATACTTTCTTACTATAAAAGATGTTTTTTCTCATTTCTACTTTACTTTTCCTCTAAAACGTAAATCAGACGCTACTAAGACACTTATTACTTGGATTCTACAACAAGAAAATTACTTCTCCTCTCGTGGAGGTTACAAGGTATGTGCAATTCGAACCGACAATGGAGGTGAATTCTGTAACAAAGAACTGCACAATTTTTTTGGAACAAAAGGTATTCAACACCAATTAACTGTGCCACACCATAGTTGGCAAAATGGTGGAGTTGAACGTGCACATCGTTCACTTCAAGAAAAAATACGTGCCTTATTAATTGGTGGCCGTGTACCTTTATATTTATGGTCTGAAGCCCTTGCTTGTGCTACTTATCTACTAAATCATCTTCCATCTACTAGTCATAAAAATCAAATCCCATATAACAAATACTATGGTATTAAATCAAATAGCATTAACCTTGATCACCTGCGTGTGTTTGGGTGTGCTGCATACGCGACTTTACCTGTCTCTAATAGGGACGGTAAACTCATGCCTACTGCTGTCCAATGTGTTATGGTTGGCTATGATTTGGATCATAAAGCTTACAAACTGTATCATCCTGCTACTAATAAAACATTTGTGGCAAGTAATGTGCGCTTTGATGAGACTCTTTATCCACTTCAAAACACCAAACTTAGTCACAAAACATACAATCACGCACTTGGTCCACTAAATGGTGTATCTTCCTACCCGCAATCTACCTCTGATCTACTAGATACAAGTGATGCATCTACTTCTTTCTCACACGATATCTCATTTACCTCTACGTCTATTAATAATAATAGTCGTCCACTTGCCAGTAACTATCCGGCACCATCATCACCAACCACAGAACCGATTACACCTATTTCTACACAAAATACCGCACCACCATCTCCACAATCTACTGTTTCGGATATTTCAATTGACACTTCTTCCTCTTCTCCTTTGAGTGACCATCCTCCTCAAGTCGACTATCAACCTCCACATAGCAAATCCGTTGATGTCTCACGCACACCTATTCAAACACGTTCACATACTGCAGCTCAACCAATATCTTCTCCAAATATTTCGATATCATCTCCATCACTTTCACCATCTGCTACTAATCTCTCACCCACTGCTCGAGAACGTGCTATTGAATTACGTGAACATGAATTGCGTGTTGCTCAACAAGAACTTGCCTTACAACGTGCTCAATACCAACTAGAATTACACCAACAAGCCATTCAAGCACTTGATAATATTTCTCAGCAACGTCTTGATCTACAAAATGAGACCAGTGCAGCCCTCAATTCCATTCACCAAGAACGTATTGCTCTTCAACAACAAGAGGTTGCCGCTCTAAATAATCTTTCTCATCAAAACAATGTTCTAAACTCTTCATCTTCCCATCCTCAATCATCTGCTTCCTCTTCGTCTTCCTCTTCACCATCACAACCACCTAGCTTGTTGACTGATTCTAATGTTACTCCTAGTTCTAAACAACATGCACATGACCACATTATTGAGCACCTAAACCCTATTACACCTGTTCCTATTGTTGAAACTCCTGGTTCCACCTCTAACACTCATACTTTTTCGTCTGATCCTGAGACACCTTCTCATCTTCCTCCTACCACTGATTATCCTCGTCTCACTGAACATTCTTCTTCATCTACTACGTCTTCATCCTCATCATCATCATCATCATCATCTTCTTCTTCTTCTCCTTCTTCTTCTCCTTCTTCTTCTTCACTATCTGATACTGATGACGATGTCTATTTGCTACCAGTTCCTCATTCTACATTAAAACGCTCTCACGATGATGTTTTACCTGCATCTCCTCCCTCACATTCTGCTACCTCCGTTCCGGAAAATTTTTTCCCCGTTGTTCGTTCTGCCTCCACTCCTACTCATTCTCCCGAGCCAAAACGTTTTCACCAAGATCATGAACCAGTCAACGCTACCAATCACCACAACAGCTCTGACCATACTCAAGAAGTAAATGAACCTTTTTCAGTTGGTAACACTCCAATTCCAATCTATGGATTAGATAAAGCTGTTGTTCCCTATGGTGACACTTCTTCAGAACAATGTTACTTAGTCAAAACAATCCCCAGTAATAGTATTACATTAGACATTCCAAACCCAGTGACCACTGCACTACTTGCCCAAGGAATTGATCAGAGACTACCCCAAACCATTCAACAAGCGTTTAAACGAAAAGATAAACAGTTTTGGATTGAAGCATGTGAGAAAGAATATAATGCTTTAGTCACCACAAATACTTTCGAACCAGTAGAACTCCCACCAGATAGAAAAGCCATTCCCACAAGATGGGTATTTACAATAAAAGATAGTGGTTTATACAAAGCAAGAATTGTAGTCCAAGGATTCCGCCAGAAAGAGGGTATTGACTATGACGCCACATTTGCACCAGTAGTAAGGTATGAATCTGTGAGATTCTTCTTAGCTCTTTCTGCAAGATACAACATGGTCATCCACCAAATGGACGTAGTTACGGCGTTTTTAAACTCAGAAATTGATAGAAACCTATATGTTAAACCACCCCCAGGCTATGAACTACCAGATGGAAAGGTCTGGAAATTAAAGAGTGCTTTGTATGGACTAAAACAATCACCATTACTATGGAATGAACACATCAAGAGAACGCTAGAAGAAATAGATTTTCACCAACATCCTGCTGAATTTGGAATGTATTATAGAAGAAGAGGCAAAACCATCTGTTTAATTGCACTTTATGTCGATGATTTACTTATTTCCAGCGTATCACACCAAGAAATTGCAGAAATTAAAAACTTTTTATCCAGAAAATATAAAATGAAAGATATGGGCAAAGTCAATAAGTTTTTAGGGATGAACATTAAGCAAAGTAAAGGAGTGATTAAACTAAGTTTAGAAGAGTACATTATTAAGAAAGTCAAAGAGTTAAAAATGACTTTGTACCCAACACAAACTCCTTTGCAGCCAAGTGTAGACTATTACGGTGACTCCCCTAAGTTAGACAACGTGACACCTTTTCAAAGCTTAATAGGCATTTTGTTGTTTGTTGCAAATACTGGTAGACCAGATATTGCACAGTCCGTATCCTTGTTATCAAGATTTTTAAAGGATCCAAGAGAGATCCACATGAAGGCCGCTAAAAGGGTTTTGGCATACCTCTATACCACCAAGACCAGGGCTTTAATATACAAGGATGATGGGAAGAATTATTTCGACATCTTTACAGATGCATCGTATGCAGACTGTCCAGATGCTAAGTCAACCTATGGATATATAATCAAATATGCCTCAGCTCCAATATCATGGTGCTCCAGAAAGATCCCTTGCCTGGTAACATCATCCACAGAAGCAGAATATGTTGCAGCCAGTGAGACATTAAAGGAATGTACCTGGCTGGATGAAATATTAAAAGTATTAAAGATTGATGGTATTAAACATAAGCTTCACATAGATAATGAATCGGCAATTAAACTAGCCGATCATCCAATATTTCACTCGAAGACAAAACACATTCGAGTGAGGTATCATTTTGGCAGAGAATTGGTAAAATCGGGGCTAATTGAGGTTCAGCATATAGGTACCAAGGAACAAATTGCAGATATTTGTACAAAAATTTTGCCAAGAAAACAATACGAATATCTGTGTGAGCTGATCTTCAACAATAACTATTCAGATGATCATAGAGTACTGGTTAAGGGGGCGTGTTGCGAGTTACCCAGACTCGATGATCATTCTTGACGTGAAAATCATAATTTTCTAAAAGAAAAATTTTATTCATATAAAAGAAAGATTTTTGAAGTATTTGTTTCTCAACATTGTAAACTACATCTGTATATTATATTTATGTATTTCTATATACTACTTTGTATTCAAGTATAAGAAAACTAACCTGTCCGATCAATCTCTATTATCATATTTAGAACTGTTCGTTATGACAGACAATACCAATAATATGCAACATCCAGAATTATCTCAAGCTGTCTCCACTCAAAACAATGCAGCTTTACATATTTGTATAGAAAATTTCATAAGAAATATTTTATTTTTCTCCAAAGATGATTATTTTGTCTGGGTAACCTGAATATATTTTCATCATATTACACGATATACAAAATATACCTTTTTACGAAAAAAATAATTATTAAAAAGTCACATGCATATTATATATTTTTTAATTTATTTTATAATATCATTTATATAATATTTTTTATTTTAATAATCCGGTAATTTGTACAATTCTACCTTCGTTAAAAAGTATTTATTTTTTTGTATTGTTAACTGTAACACAATAGCATTTTTTAGATAGAAAACAATAGTAAAATTTTTTACCGCGGAATTAGATTTTGGGGCAACTATGTTCCGCGGAAGAGAGTAAATCCTAATTCCGTATAAAGTTACCGGAAAAAATTACCCGGCTCTTGCGGAACACTGCGTTACGTCATTCCGCTTCCGTTCATCGGAAAATAGTTCCGCTAAAATCCGCATTTTGCAGACGGAATGATCTGCGGATCTTTCCGAACCAGGCTTAGTTTACAAACTATTCCGCCTATGTCAAGATATAATCCGAACTTAGGGAGATTTAAGTGCGGAATGTTATTGTTAAGGTATAACCCGGACTCAATGAAAATTTTGTGAAAAATTTTTCTGACAATTATTTTTCAGAAAGATATAAATAGTCGAGATAGAGAAATTATATGTAATTTCCTCTATTTATTACTTTATATACATAATACATAGTTTTGTATATAGTATTTGTATTATTTAATACAATGAGCGACTACTTATAAAATATATGGTTCATAATGTTCCGTTTATAACTTATAGGTTATTACTCCACACCTTATAAATCTTAACAGTTATGGTCCGAATTATGTTGAGAGAAAAACTTTCTCTTGAAGATTTTTCTCTCTTGATATAAAACTCAATGTTAAGAAATACATAGCTAATTCTGAATCTTGTACTTGTATATTAATAACTAAATTAACTGTATGTAAAAAGAAAAAAAATAGCAAGGTGTTTTATTAAAAGCATAAAAATTTACATAAAGCATTATTTCTTATATTATATCTAAGTTTACAACTAAAAGCACACATCATTTCAAAATGTCAAAGATGGTTGAATTTAGAAAAGATTTAAGATTGTTACAATAAAACCCCTCACTCTCCTTCTATATAGGTGAAAAAGTATATATAAATCCTATACGTAAGATAACTTTTACAGCGTTGGTTTTTATATAAAATTTTAATAACTAAAAATTTTCCAACTATAAGCCTGGTTCGGAAAGATCCGCAGATCATTCCGTCCGCAAAATGCGGATTTTAGCGGAACTATTTTCCGATGAACGGAAGCGGAATGACGTAACGCAGTGTTCCGCAAGGGCCGGGTAATTTTTTTACTATATATATTCGAAGATCTTTTGCTAGATAGTGCTAAGAGTAAAAATAATACAATTATAGTTAGTCATAAAAGTGACATATTACTTTTAAATACAATATTTTTATCACTATTTGAATACTCTTTGCTATTTAAAAAGACTTAATGATGTTTTATTTGATGAAGTTAAATCATTTTTCTTTGAATTGTTTTGAACCTGTCGTACTCTTCATCATGTATATACTTACTATATATAGGTCATTTTGTATCTGTATATTTCAATTTATATTAGAGTTTACTCAGTAATTATTTTACTGGTTTATTAATTACCAAAATTATCAAGTATGATCACACATTTTTATTACACCAAAATTGACAAGTACTCTTAGAAAATCTTTTCAATCTAATAAACCTTAGGGAATTTTGGTCACTTGTGAGTCTAAAAATTTTGCGTAAGATTATAAATAACCTTAAAGTCAACATACATAAAAGTAATGAAGACAACTTTAATTTTCTAAATAATAAAAATGGTTCAGATACTTTTGTTAAGGAGTTTTACCTTAAAACACTCACATAATTGGAAATTTTAAAGAGTTGTTATAATACTACGAGTTGTTCTAACGTAAGATTGAAAGAGGAAGCTGTTAGGTGAACGAATGTTTTTGAATGTAAAAAAACATATCTACTGTGCAAGAAACAACAAGTTGAACCGTGTATTTAGGAATTAGATATGAAACTTAAAATTAATCAACACTATATTCTTCCTTCATTTTTGGATTATCTTCTTAGTATTAATGTTACTACGGTCAATAGTGAATGAAACTTCAGTAAACTTAAAAAAATTTACAATGATTCACGTCAGAGTTTAGATGAAACAACAACAGCAGCAGCAACATTGATATTCTTTAAAACAATAAAGTCATTTAACCTGGCATTTTCTATTGACAAGATACAAATTTTACCATTGAAACAACTGTTAGACAATCTTGTATCGATAAGTGATAATTGTAATAAAGAAAACTTGTAGTTACTATTTCTTTTTCTTTTAACCTAGATTATAAATAAACAGTATATATAATATTTGGAATTAATATATATATATGTATGTATGTATAATTAGACCCTATATATTTCGAAAATTGCTCTCCAAGGAATAGTTTTCCGAAAAATTTGCAGTCCAGCGGAACAACTTTCCGATGTGTCGGAAGTGGAATGGCGGAACATACCGTTCCGCCAGGTTTGGGTAAATTTTTGCGGAAACTTCGTTCCGAACCAGGCTCAATACACTTTTATATCATCACATAAACTACATCTGTATATTATACTTATGTATTTCTACATATTACTTTGTATTCAAGCATAAGAAAACTAACCTGTCCGATCAATCTCTAACAGCTTATTTAGAACTTTTCATCATGATAAACAATACTAACACTAGCCAACGAACTCAGTTACCTCAAGCTATTTCTGCTCCAAACAATGCAGCTTTACAGAAATGACATTAGTGTTCATGGCGTAATAATGGTCATTAATTGATCTTGTCAGCTGCTTGATAAATACATTGAATCCTGCAGAAATAACCCTCTATATTCTAAGTGGTGTACTTGAGGTAATCCTAAATGCATATATTTTGTTCCATATTAATATGAGTTGGGTGGCAAGTTCACGACGTAAATGATAAAGATTTACACGTAGTATAGTTTGGAAGGTTGGCTGTGACGTTCTTGAAAAATGTAGACGAAGCTGCTGTTTAATTGTATACATAGAATGTTCCTAAATGTGAATATACCTGGAACGTGAAGCTTCGTAGTAAGATTATTTTAGTGAACCTGAATGTCCTATTATAAACGATGATTACGAGCACTCTGTGTGCAAGCTGCATTTGAATAGTGACATGTCACTAAGAATCTGAAGAGAATAGTTGTCGATCTTTAGTCCTGGAAATACAATTTGAAGAGACGTCAGAAAGAAGTAATATAATATTATAATGAACCTTTCCAATTCCGTGATATGGTCTTTTTTATATTGCACGCACTGATAGTAATATGATATGCAGTGGCTTGTTTGTCATGACCCCCTAAATGATAGCGGTAGCATTAGGTCTTAAAAATATGGGATGTGAAGTATAGAATAAACTGACAGGAAACAGAGAAGTTCAAAATGGCGGTTGTAAAGAAGTATCCCCTCCCTTAAGGTAAATATACTATGAAGGTTAGACGAACGGACATCACATAGTGAGAACCTAAACCTGTTAAACTCTGGTAGTGACAATGAAAATAATGGAAGAGAAGAGATTTAGAATCTAGTTTAGCTGATAGAGAGTTAGAGCTTAAAAACTGAACTCTGAGAATATATGAAAAGCAAATCAGTCCATGTGTGTGAAAAATATTTACTGGTATGTCTAATTATTATCTCATGGCTGACTGTTTAATGATAACTGGCCTTGCAATAATGTAGTTAGAATAAGCCTGTGAGCAGCTAGATGTAATTGATTCTTGTAATCTTATATTAATTCGATAGAAGAAGGAGAGAAGTGGCATTTTATGTATTAGTGAGAAAACATCATGTCATTTGGAACAATTGAATTAAGCATGGGTGATGGAGAAATAGAGTTTATACTGTTACTCTATTGTATGATTCTGTTTAACAGATTATCACAATGCAATGTAGTCAAAATAATAGTAAGCCGATTGTGGCTAGCAGAATAGATACAGTGTTCCCCCCGTTCTGGAGACACACCATGTATGAAATGAAAAAGAATTAAGAAGATATAGCCTGAAATTATAAAGCCGTAATAAACCAATGGGTAACCATAGATCATTAAAGGATATGAAAAATAAAGCGAATATGTTGGAGATGAATGGTAATCCAATAGTGATAGCATAGCGAGCAGATATGGTTCATGTTCTTCTAGACTGAGTATTGTGCCCATATTGTCGGATAGTATATGTGTCTGGAACATATAAATCATATGGGGCTTGAAAGATCACCTGTCATAATGAACAGTTCTAACCAAGATGTTAGAGATTGATCGGACAGGTTGCAAACCTAGTGTTAAAATTATAGTACGAACATGTATGATATAGAAAAAGTTGTTGTAGTATGACGTATGTTGATTGACGAAAAAACAATTTTGCAAACAGCTTTAGAGATGTAAGGCTAATACTACACTGTGACGATTGACAACAGGGAGAGGAGAGTTCAACTATTGCTTTATTTGGACTTTGATTCTTTGTCTCACTCAATCCATAGGAAACAATATCAGCAGCAGTTGCATCAGGTCTCATCACCTGTTCAGATAAGATTTTGGTATCAAAGGTTTTATTAACATTCATCTTAGATTAATATGTTAATATAATATAGACTTACAATAGGATATTGGTGGTATTGTAAGTTATCAGCTATTTTATAGTAGGATATTAGTGGTACTATAAATTGTTATTATATTGTTTTATGTTAATGAAACCAATATTAGGTTTGTGAAATGGTATAATGAAAGCAGTATTATATAATCTTGACAGAGGTAAATATCAGGCAAAATTAATCTATTGATTTGTTGGATTTGAAAAGAAGTCCACAATCTAGGTTAAAATAAACTGAAATGCTGAGTGACTTTTTCTGGTTGATGCAAAACTTAATTCGTACTGGTAGACCTCTCATGCTTAGGATAGTATATGTAATGGAAACATATATATCACATGTAGTAGGTTAAGTTAGCAACTTGGATAAATAATCACTGGATGTATTGATGATATTGGACATCTCTACTGTTTAGCTGGGGCAGATGTTCATACCTTGGATGTTATATACACAGTTTACATATAAATCGTATGAAATTAGCAAAATCAATGCCTCAGGATACGAAAGTTGAAAAGTTTGTTGCAGTAGATTGGATATGTCAAAAGCAGTGCCTAATGAGCATTTCAATTTAGTATAGTGGTAATATACTATTACTTTAAAACAGAACCTTACAATATAACCTAGGGTCAAATGGGAAATGTATTAGTAGCCATTATGAAACCAATTATGAAAAACTGTATTTAGCAGCAATGGATAACACCTCTAAAATAACAACCTTACGTACAAAGAGAAAGGTAGGGTAAGGTTGAAGCTTTCCTATGTATCAGTGACAAATATTAACCGATACATAGAGGAAGTCGCATCAGGGCTCATAACCTGTTAAGATTTATAAGGTGTGGAGTAATAACCTATAAGTTATAAACGGAACATTATGAATTGTATATTGTATAAATAGTTGCTCACTGTATTAAATAATACAAAACTATAAGTTATGTATAGACTAGACGTCTGTAGCCCCTACTGTTGGATACCTTAGATTTATTGTTGAGAATGAGCGCCTTTGGATGATAAATTTGTATTAAACATTCTCAATTTATACTCTATATATTATTAAAGTTATTAATGTATAAAATAGAAGTAAAGTTCTGTAAGGAACCTAACTGGAAGTCCAGTAGATACGCAATCCTGCGGGTAACACCTGAGTGTCTGGGTGGAGGATTGGTACAGCCATGTGCGCAGTGGCTCGTATATTGTATTGAACCTGATTGGAGGATTTTCAGGGAGTGATAATTATATCAGATCTTGACAATAGGCCTTTGATTATTGAGGAATTAGGCCAGAGGTAATTATCTTATTTAAGTGTGTCTTAGTACTGATATTAAGAGGTAACTCTTAATATCATACAACGACCAAGAACAAGTTACAAGTTACATCAGGGTTATTTAATTAGTTTTATATAGAGCTTACGTAAGAGTGTTTATATTTATACTAATTGATATAATTCATCCATTTACCTACAACAACTCTTACAAGTTCTTCCTCGTTATATATAGGTTATATAAAAGTAATAATATACTCTTATAATAATAGTGAGTAGAAAGTAATGAGGAAAATATTATCAATTATCGATTACTTCATATTCCTTATATATGTTTGGACATAAGTATCTAATGTCATCATTTGTTATAATTTACCATTGTATGTATTTTAGAAATACCTGTTAGTATACCTATTAGGAAACTTGGATATCCTATTTAAGTATCACGTGGTGAAGTATCTTGTTAGTAATAATTCTACTATAGAGAAGTTTTTGTAGAGATCTTAAAGCTTGACCAAAAGTTATATCTAACATGTTCATTATAATCTATAGTGTATTTAGATCACCTTATGAGTATTATAATGAGTAATATAACGCACACTCATTTTTATATCTACAAACTGGTCAATACATAGAAATTCATATATATAGTACATTAAATATAAACTACAAGATTGTTCTGTCGGTTTTGGCTTTATATATAAATTTTCTAAATGAAAATTTTTACAGCAGATTCACGTGATCAAGAATACACTTTTATCACAACAGTTTTTACTGTAAGATTTATCTTTATTGGTTCATTATATTTTATTTTGGAATCTTTAGTTCCATTCTTTATTGTTTATACGTTTCTTGTTTTCTTATATATATATGTATGTATAAATAAATGAGTTTGTACTTTTATCTTTTTACCTTTATTATTTTTGCAAAATTTTATTATTTTTAAAAATTAGTATTCATTGAAACTCATACTATTAGAATTGTACTAGATAAATGGATGAATTATATCTGCTAGAAATATCGGACAAGTATACACACTCATGCAAACAAATGGTCAGATATAAATCAACAGGCATTATTGATAATAAATCCGATAAAATGATTGATTGTACACAACCACATGAAAGCACATGGTTTGCTCTGGAGATGAAAATATAAAAAGGACAAACATCAGAAGGAAAAGAATCAGTAATTATGATTTATCCCTGAATATTTTAAACAACTATATTTTATTTATATATATATATTTATTTTATGTACACTATATAAAAAAAATTAAAGAATTGCAATAATAAAATATATACCAATGACTTTATCATTTAACCATGACCACTAACTACAGTAACATTCTAGGTGCTTCTTATGAATATCAATTAGTATAAATATAAACACTCTTACGTAAGCTCTATATAAAACTAATTAAATAACCCTGATGTAACTTGTAACTTGTTCTTGGTCGTTGTATGATATTAAGAGTTACCTCTTAATATCAGTACTAAGACACACTTAAATAAGATAATTACCTCTGGCCTAATTCCTCAATAATCAAAGGCCTATCGTCAAGATCTGATACAATTATCACTCCCTGAAAGTCCTCCAATCAGATTCAATACCGTATACAAGCCACTGCGCACATAGCTGTACCAATCCTCCATCCAGATACTTAGGTGTTACCCGCAAGATTGTGTATCTACTGGACTTCTAGTTAGATTCCTTATAGAAAGAGTTGTGGAAGATAGATTATCTTCAGAAAGTGTTGTCCTTTTATATGTTTTTGAAACTCAATCAATTATTCAATCTAGTATATGAATGAATCAGTGATTAACACTCTAATTGATAATTGTATTTGATGGAATTTGGAGCTCTTGGCGTCCATAGTAATGGTAGTCAGCATTAACTTTTAAATGCTTGTATATTTTTATTACTTTATTTTTGAGAATGAGCGCCAGAATGTAATGGATAGAATGTAAACATTCTCAATTTATATTCTATATGTTATTAAAGTTATTAGTATACAAAATAGAAGTAAAGTTCTTCGCTTTTCTTCTTCTTACATAATATAAAAATAAATATATACATAAAAGTGTAACTAATTTAAAAATAAGATATGAGAAACGTCCTTGTGTTTATATATGCGATTCTTAATGAATTTTTCCCTACTAACGACAGGAATTCAGTTAAAAGGTTTCATCGTCGTTTAGTTGTTACTAAACGATAAATATTTTATATCTTTCGTTTAAAATACACTAAGATCTCATTTATCTATCTATTTTATTCTAGAACATTCTATTTCAACCTTTATACATATGTATATACTAATTATATGTTGTATACAGTATAATCTTCTTTGTTTTCTTTTCTCTTCTTTTAAAATTTTTCATTTCTTCTCAACTCTAAAAAATCATGTTCGGTGAAAAATAAAATGTTTTCCTAATATTATGGTATATTAGTCCATCACATAATAAATAGAAAAACTAAATTAAAAAGAATAATTCACATGAAAATGACAGTAATAAACTATCATTTTCCAACAGTATATAATTACAAATTGATCTTTTATATTTTTAATTCTTTTCTTTAATATTTTTTCTTCTTGAAAAATCTTTTTCTCTTTTGAATTACCATTCTTGACGATATAATAAAAAACAGTCTTTAATAAATAAGCATAATGAGCATGGTATCCATGTTCTAACAATTTTTATTGGTTAATCAAAGAGTTACTAACTGATTATTGTCTTTACCTAGTTCTCAAGTGAGTTCAAAATTTAATATATAAGGAGAACATATTTTAGATTCAAGTCCTTTTCTCACTTGGAACTTTTCTCTTCCATTCTTATATTAATTTTGTATATATATTTATATTTTATATATTATTGTTTATTTATATATTTATCTAATAAAATAACCAAGTACACTTTCAGTCTATTCACTGGTCTATAAATAGTTTAAACAAGTGTACGAATTATTATTGTAAGTCGGTAGTCGATTACAACATGGTTGTTGTGGTTTGAGGTCAAAAATATAGCTAATTAATAACACTAACGAACGGTCAGTTAGAACAACGATTATTATACTATCGAACGGATAGTCTGGACAATAATTAATACTCTATCGAACTGATAGGCAGGACAATAACAACTATAATTAATAATACTATCGAACGGATAGTAGGGCAATAATAAATATATATAAAGACGTTATATATAGAAACTTTAAACGATTATTGCTTGTTTTTATTTTTTATATACAATATTCTACATACTACTATAAATCAGACACAAATATAATTTTAGATGACAAGATGATGGACCTTTTTATATAATTCATGGGTTGATAATATTCTTGATGGGATGGCGTGATGTTTGTCAATAATTCTCATATTTAACTCATATCAAATATTTGTTTGTATGATTACTTCTCAATATTGTCTCATTTATGTCTCACAAATGTCTCACTAATCTCTCACTAATCTCTCACTATTGTTTTTTCTTATTTTCTGTGTATTGGAAAATCAACCTGGAATTCTTTAACAAACCCTAACTTGTTTGCCTCAAACCAGAACAATTTAATTGACAAACATCATATAACCCTAATTACCAAACCCTAATCGACTTTCATTTTAAACCTTAATATCAAGTCAGTTCACAACAAACACAGCAAGTCTTGTTCCTCGTGGCCCAATGGTCACGGCGTCTGGCTACGAACCAGAAGATTCCAGGTTCGAGTCCTGGCGGGGAAGACTTTTTACTTTTTAACCAATCATTTTAGGTGGTAAAATTTTTAAGAATATAAAAGGAAGAGTTTAGACTTTCAGTAAAATGAAAGAACACAACAATCAAAGAAACCAACGTTGAAAAATGGTACTAGCCAACAAAGATACAGCAGCACTTATTGTAGATTTTTTGTCTACAGTTATAGATGGGCAAGAAGTCTCAGACGACAACTGCGATTCCTTGAATGTTGCCATTGATTGTATCACAGATGTCTTTGGTTTTGACAGAGATTCTGTTAAATCTGTTATCAATGAAAAATTTAATGGTAACAATCTGAACCAAATTTTAACTAAAGCTATAGATGAAAATGCAGGTGAAGATGACAATGAAGATGTTGAGGTTAACATTCCTAAAGATGATGCTGAAATCAAAGCTAAAGCTGAGGCTTTAAAGTTAGAAGGAAATAGAGCTATTGCTGAAAAGAAATTTGAATTAGCTGTTGAGAAATACACTGAAGCAATTAAAGTGCTTCCAACAAATGCCGTATATTATGCCAACAGAGCTGCTGCTTATACAAATTTACAAAAATATGATGAAGCTGTAAAGGATGCCACTGCTGCAATCAAGATTGATCCTAACTACTCTAAAGGTTACTCTAGATTAGCCTACGCTAAGTATGTTCAAGACAAACCTGAGGAAGCATTAGAAGCGTACAAAAAAGTTTTGGAAATAGAAGGCGATAATGCCACTGAAGTAATGAGGAGGGGTTATGAAACTGCCAAAAAGAAAGTCGAGGAGACTTTGAACCAAAAGAGTAACATTGGAAATTCTGATGTTTCACCAGTCGAAAAAGCAACTCAAGATGACAAGGTAACTGGCTCTGCTTCAACTACAACCCCAGATTTTTCATCCATGTTTGGAAATGGTGGTTCAGGCAATACACCAGACTTTGCCTCTATGTTAGGTGGAGGTTTAGGTGGAGGTTTAGGTGCTTTGTTAAATAACCCTCAAGTCATGCAAGCAGCTCAATCTATGATGCAGGATCCAAACGCGATGCAAAAAATGCAATCTATGATGCAAAATCCAACTATACAACAAATGGCCCAAAATTTTGCCAGTGGTAACACCAGTCTAAATGATTTAATGAACAATCCGGACATCCAAAATATGGCCTCTAATTTATTTGGAGGAGCTGCTCCTGGTAACTCAAGTAACAAAAAATAAAGGCAAGACAAATATATAGATATGTTTTATTTAATATATATATATGTATATATCCTTTCCCTCGTATTATCATAATACCTTATATACAATTAAATAAAATATCCATAATTTAAAATATCAATAGATGCACTGTGATAAGCGTACTGTTAAATATTCTTAAATTTGTAATGATTTTTGTTTTCTTTCTAGAATTTGTAAATTTTGCTTCATCAATTCAATATTGAATCTTCCCCATAACTTTATTATACCGAATTTAAAAAACTCCGATTTAAATAAAACAAACTTGCTGAGCTCTTCTGCTAACTGTTCATATTCTTTTTTTATTTGTTTGCTATCATTTTTTAAAATTTTATTGACCTTTAGAAGATGTTCATTTATTTGTCTTTTATTACTTGAGTTTTTCTTTTCGAATATATTGCCAATAATATTAGTAAGACCGTTAGTAATAGTTTTAGCATCAGTGTTCATAGATTTAACATTTTCATTTGCTGAATCCATCAATTTTTTCAGCTCTAGGTCATATTTTTTTAACGACAAAAATTCCCTATATAATTTCCACCACTCTGAAATTCTTAGGTCTAATAATTCAGTAATTTGTTGGATGGGTTTCAAAAGACAGAGCTCCATAAATTCTAAGTTTTCTAACAGTAGATTAAGTCCTTCAATTCCGTAATACATAACTTCTTTCCTTGGATACGCTAATTTTTGTTTTTCTATCATATTAAGATACAATTTACCAGACAGCAGTTTAAACATACCCTCACACTCTATAATATCATTAGATTTAAGTTCTAAAAACACACCTAGGCTCTTCAATACTATGAATTTTGGAATCAAACTTTTCAACTCTCCTAAGTTAAATTTTAAGAAATTCTGCATAGTATTAACCTGTTCTGGTTCTAATAATTTTGGTTTGAACGATAATTGGGCCTCATTATTACAATTTACCATAGTAGAGTTAGTGATAACTGTGGAAGTGCTATTTTCTTTTTGTATCCATTCAGATAGGATAAATTCATCCTTAAAGATATCCAAAACCGGCAAAATATTTATGTGGATCAATGAATCTAAACATAAAGTGATCCATGACAGAATAGTCTCTCTTTCTTGTAGCTTAATCCATCTTAAACTATTTTGTTGGATGGAATACATCAAGTTATCCATTTTTATTAGAAGTTCTTTTAATGGTAAAAATGTCAGAGGATGTTTTTTCTGAACAACTTTGAAAAAGTTTTTGATTAAACGAAAATTAACATTAAATGTTTTATAGGAATCATTTGAATTTATTTGTGAAATATTGATGGTAAGTTTTAATGAATAACTTGAATTATTATGAGATTTTAAAGAATGTGCATATATATGTTTAAAGATTGATTTTTTGTTTAATGCATAAACACCTAATAATCCAATTATATTTTCATCTTGTGCCAGATCAAAACAATGTAACCCACTATGGTTAATTTTCTTATCAAAATCAATTCTTGGGTCTTGTAATATAGTTTCGACATTTGATACTCTATTATATTTAACGTATACCATCAATGGTGTCATTCCCTTATTGTTACATCTATTAATTTCTGTACCATCAACCAAATTTAATAAAATGGCTACATTACTTTTCATAATATGTAATAGGCTGTTCCCCTTGGAATCAATATGCTCTGATACAAGAAATGATTGGTTTTTTATCCTTTGGTACCATTCCTTTGCAAAGTTTAGTGCAGTTGATACCATTGAATCATAGTTTATTTGATCATAACTACGGAATATAGTAAACAAAGGTGTTTGATTCATACAATCTTTTGAATCCCATTCAATATATTGACCAATTCTATCCAGGATATCAATTTGACCATTAAGGTAATGTGCTACAGATCTGCCTTCTTTATCTCGTCTTTTAAAATATGTTTGCATTTCTTCAACGGAACAGTTACTGAGAAAGATATCTACCAAGACTGAAGCAATTTGATCATTTGAATATTTTAAACATTGAATCAATAAAGTTGATCCATCGATCGTCTCATCATCCAATAAATCCTCTAAGGGAAAGCATTTTTCATAAAATTTATTTGATAAAAGTTCGATAATTATATCATTTTGATGATACTGTATACAGTATGAAAGAATAGATTGTCCAGTATCAGACCTATACTTAAGGAAATCTTTGTAAGTGATTAAAAACCCAGTTGCATCGTCAAAGACATCTATGGACGTGTTTGTTCCAGTAATATATTCAATAAAATGTTTAATTTTATTATGTCGCTGTTGAACTTCCTTTAGTTTCTCTGTATCTTTATTTAATAATGAATCCAAATATTTGATAGATGCTTCTAAAGTTGAGATTGAATAGCCCAATAAACCAAATTTAATATCATTTTCATCATCAAAGAAATTTTGAAGATAAAATAAGATACATTTCAAATCATGTAGCTTATACTTATTTAGAATTAAGACAAATAAGTTAATTAATGTATCTGCATCGATATATATAGTTTCGTTATTTGATGATGTGATGGGTTTTGATAATGATTGTAATGTTTCGACCAATACCTGGCATTTCTTAGAATGTGATTTATATAGAAAAATTTTGTCCCAGATAGCAGTAGCCAATGAAATATTTTTTTCTAATTGGATTATATTAGATAATTTAAATGATTCAAAGTTTGATTTGTAAAGATCTATCTGCAATTGATCCAAAGATAAATAATTTAAATGACATTGAGTATGATCTTTATCAGATGCAGACAACAATTTTTTTACATTTGATTTTAGAATATCCCATATGTAGTCATATAATTGTAATTCAAAATAATTTTTGACTTCTGACTTTAAATCATCGATTGCGTTAAAAATCGGATCATTTTTTATTAAAAGATAAAATTCATCAATTATTGAATTAAAATTTGTTATATATAAACCATTTTGATATTGACATGAATTTCTATAATTTATTAAAAAATCATTTAAACGATTTAACCATTGAGAGTTTGAAATAATCATCTTTTCGAATGAAGGTTTATCAGTTGATAAAGAAGAAGAAGAAGAAGAAGAAGCAAGGAAAAAAGAGGAATGTGTATGATTATTAATGGTATTAAAGCATTGTAAACCATGTCTAAGTATTAAACTATTTAAATTATGATTTAATACAGGTTGATCAATATAGATCAAAAGGAATTTTCTATAACCGTTATTAT
>JAKZLQ010000184.1:0-15599 GCA_023309525.1 Arxiozyma bovina
CATTTATATATGCGATTCTTAATGAATTTTTCCCTACTAACGACAGGAATTCAGTTAAAAGGTTTCATCGTCGTTTAGTTGTTACTAAACGATAAATATTTTATATCTTTCGTTTAAAATACACTAAGATCTCATTTATCTATCTATTTTATTCTAGAACATTCTATTTCAACAATTCTTTTATTTGTATAGAAAATTTCATAAGAAATATTTTATTTTTCTCCAAAGATGATTATTTTGTCTGGGTAACCTGAATATATTTTCATCATATTACACGATATACAAAATATACCTTTTTACGAAAAAATAATTATTAAAAAGTCACATGTATATTATATATTTTTTAATTTATTTTATAATATCATTTATATAATATTTTTTATTTTAATAATCCGGTAATTTGTACAATTCTACCTTCGTTAAAAAGTATTTATTTTTTTGTATTGTTAACTGTAACACAATAGCATTTTTTAGATAGAAAACAATAGTAAAATTTTTTTTACCGCGGAATTAGATTTCGGGGCAACTATGTTCCGCGGAAGAGAGTAAATCCTAATTCCGTATAAAGTTACCGGAAAAAATTACCCGGCCCTTGCGGAACACTGCGTTACGTCATTCCGCTTCCGTTCATCGGAAAATAGTTCCGCTAAAATCCGCATTTTGCGGACGGAATGATCTGCGGATCTTTCCGAACCAGGCTTAGTTTACAAACTATTCCGCCTATGTCAAGGTATAATCCGAACTTAGGGAGATTTAAGTGCGGAATGTTATTGTTAAGGTATAACCCGGACTCAATGAAAATTTTGTGAAAAATTTTTCTGACAATTATTTTTCAGAAAGATATAAATAGTCGAGATAGAGAAATTATATGTAATTTCCTCTATTTATTACTTTATATACATAATACATAGTTTTGTATATAGTATTTGTATTATTTAATACAATGAGCTGTTAAGATATAACCCGGACTCAATGAAAATTTTGTGAAAAAGTTTTCTGAAAAATAATTTTCAGAAAGATATAAATAGTCGAGATAGAGAAATTATATCTAATTTCTTCTATCTATTACTTTATATACATAATACATAGTTTTGTATATAGTATTTGTATTATTTAATACAATGAGCGACTACTTATAAAATATATGGTTCATAATGTTCCGTTTATAACTTATAGGTTATTACTCCACACCTTATAAATCTTAACATGAGCGACTACTTATAAAATATATGGTTCATAAAGTTCCGTTTATAATTTATAGGTTATTACTCCACACTGTCAAGATATAACCCGGACTCAAGAAAAATTATGTGCGGAATGTTATGATCCGAATTATGTTGAGAGAAAAACTTTCTCTTGAAGATTTTTTTCTCTCTTGATATAAAACTCAATATTAAGATATACATAGTTAATTGTGAATCTTGTACTTGTATATTAATAAGTAAATTAACTGTATGTAAAAAGAAAAAAAATAGCAAGGTGTTTTATTAAAAGCATAAAAATTTACATAAAGCATTATTTCTTATATTATGTGAAAATCTACGTTCGTTTCTTAATTCAGTGATAGGTTCCATAATGTAGGATAGTATATATGTTAGCAATATATAAATCTTATGGATATTCGTTACTTCTATTATTCTATACAAGAGAGACCTAATATACAATTATTATACAGTACAAGTATGATAAACAACTTTTCTTTCGTACAATGTGTTTTATATGTTTGTTCATTTTGATTTTATTTTTATTTTCCTTTCTTGATAAGATAGAAGAGTGTGGGTTATATCACATAACACGACATATTATATCTAAGTTTACAACTAAAAGCACACATCATTTCAAAATGTCAAAGATGGTTGAATTTAGAAAAGATTTAAGATTGTTACAATAAAACCCCTCACTCTCCTTCTATATAGGTGAAAAAGTATATATAAATCCTATACGTAAGATAACTTTTACAACGTTGGTTTTTATATAAAATTTTAATAACTGAAAATTTTCCAACTATAAGCCTGGTTCGGAAAGATCCGCAGATCATTCCGTCCGCAAAATGCGGATTTTAGCGGAACTATTTTCCGATGAACGGAAGCGGAATGACGTAACGCAGTGTTCCGCAAGGGCCGGGTAATTTTTTTACTATATATATTCGAAGATCTTTTGCTAGATAGTGCTAAGAGTAAAAATAATACAATTATAGTTAGTCATAAAAGTGACATATTACTTTTAAATACAATATTTTTATCACTATTTGAATACTCTTTGCTATTTAAAAAGACTTAATGATGTTTTATTTGATGAAGTTAAAGCATTTTTCTTTGAATTGTTTTGAACCTGTCGTACTCTTCATCATGTATATACTTACTATATATAGGTCATTTTGTATCTGTATATTTCAATTTATATTAGAGTTTACTCAGTAATTATTTTATTGGTTTATTAATTACCAAAATTATCAAGTATGATCACACATTTTTATTACACCAAAATTGACAAGTACTCTTAGAAAATCTTTTCAATCTAATAAACCTTAGGGAATTTTGGTCACTTGTGAGTCTAAAAATTTTGCGTAAGATTATAAATAACCTTAAAGTCAACATACATAAAAGTAATGAAGACAACTTTAATTTTCTAAATAATAAAAATGGTTCAGATACTCTTGTTAAGGAGTTTTACCTTAAAACACTCACATAATTGGAAATTTTAAAGAGTTGTTATAATACTACGAGTTGTTCTAACGTAATATTGAAAGAGGAAGCTGTTAGGTGAACGAATGTTTTTGAATGTAAAAAAACATATCTACTGTGCAAGAAACAACAAGTTGAACCGTGTATTTAGGAATTAGATATGAAACTTAAAATTAATCAACACTATATTCTTCCTTCATTTTTGGATTATCTTCTTAGTATTAATGTTACTACGGTCAATAGTGAATGAAACTTCAGTAAACTTAAAAAAATTTACAATGATTCACGTCAGAGTTTAGATGAAACAACAACAGCAGCAGCAACATTGATATTCTTTAAAACAATAAAGTCATTTAACCTGGCATTTTCTATTGACAAGATACAAATTTTACCATTGAAACAACTGTTAGACAATCTTGTATCGATAAGTGATAATTGTAATAAAGAAAACTTGTAGTTACTATTTTTTTTTCTTTTAACCTAGATTATAAATAAACAGTATATATAATATTTGGAATTAATATATATATATGTATGTATGTATAATTAGACCCTATATATTTCGAAAATTGCTCTCCAAGGAATAGTTTTCCGAAAAATTTGCAGTCCAGCGGAACAACTTTCCGATGTGTCGGAAGTGGAATGGCGGAACGGTATGTTCCGCCAAGTTCGGGTAAATTTTTGCGGAAACTTCGTTCCGAACCAGGCTCAATACACTTTTATATCATCACATAAACTACATCTGTATATTATACTTATGTATTTCTACATATTACTTTGTATTCAAGCATAAGAAAACTAACCTGTCCGATCAATTTCTAACAGCTTATTTAGAACTTTTCATCATGATAAACAATACTAACACTAGCCAACGAACTCAGTTACCTCAAGCTATTTCTGCTCCAAACAATGCAGCTTTACAGAAATGACATTAGTGTTCACGGCGTAATAATGGTCATTGATTGATCTTGTCAGCTGCTTGATAAATACATTGAATCCTGCAGAAATAACCCTCTATATTCTAAGTGGTGTACTTGAGGTAATCCTAAATGCATATATTTTGTTCAATATTAATATGAGTTGGGTAGCAAGTTCACGACGTAAATGATAAAGATTTACACGTAGTATAATTTGGAAGGTTGGCTGTGACGTTCTTGAAAAATGTAGACGAAGCTGGTGTTTAATTGTATATATAGAATGTTCCTAAATGTGAATATACCTGGAATATGAAGCTTCGTAGTAAGATTATTTTAGTGAACCTGAATGTCTTATTATAAACGATGATTACGAGCACTCTGTGTGCAAGCTGCATTTGAATAGTGACATATCACTAAGAATCTGAAGAGAATAGTTGTCGATCTTTAGTCCTGGAAATACAATTTGAAGAGACGTCAGAAAGAAGTAATATAATATTATAATGAACCTTTCCAATTCCGTGATATGGTCTTTTTTATATTGCACGCACTGATAGTAATATGATATGCAGTGGCTTGTTTGTCATGACCCTCTGAATGATAGCGGTAGCATTAGGTCTTAAAAATATGGGATGTGAAGTATAGAATAAACTGACAGGAAACAGAGAAGTTCAAAATGGCGGTTGTAAAGAAGTATCCCCTCCCTTAAGGTAAATATACTATGAAGGTTAGACGAACGGACATCACATAGTGAGAACCTAAACCTGTTAAACTCTGGTAGTGACAATGAAAATAATGGAAGAGAAGAGATTTAGAATCTAGTCTAGCTGATAGAGAGTTAGAGCTTAAAAACTGAACTCTGAGAATATATGAAAAGCAAATCAGTCCATGTGTGTGAAAAATATTTACTGGTATGTCTAAATATTATCTCATGGTTGACTGTTTAATGATAACCGGCCTTGCAATAATGCAGTTAGAATAAGCCCGTGAGCAGCTAGATGTCCTTGATTCTTGTAATCTTATATTAATTCAATAGAAGAAGGAGAGAAATGGCATTTTATGTATTAGTGAGAAAACATCATGTCATTTGGAACAATTGAATTAAGCATGGGTTATGGAGAAATAGAGTTTACGTTGTTACTCTATTGTATGATTCTGTTTAACAGATTATCACAATGCAATGTATTCAAAATAATAGTAAGTTGATTGTGGCGAGCAGAATAGATACAGCGTTCCCCCCGTTCTGGAGACACACCGTGTATGAAATGAAAAAGAATTAAGAAGATATAGCTTGAAGTTATAAAGCCGTAATAAACCAATGGGTGGCCATAGATCATTAAAGGATATGAAAAATAAAGCGAATATGTTGGAGATGAATGGTAATCCAATAGTGATAGCATAGCGAGCAGATATGGTTCATGTTCTTCTAGACTGAGTATTGTGCCCATATTGTCGGATAGTATATGTGTCTGGAACATATAAATCATATGGGGCTTGAAAGATCACCTGTCATAATGAACAGTTCTAACCAAGATGTTACAGATTGATCGGACAGGTTGCAAACCTAGTGTTAAAATTATAGTACGAACATGTATGATATAGAAAAAGTTGTTGTAGTATGACGTATGTTGATTGACGAAAAAACAATTTTGCAAACAGCTTTAGAGATGTAAGGCTAATACTACACTGTGACGATTGACAACAGGGAGAGGAGAGTTCAACTATTGCTTTATTTGGACTTTGATTCTTTGTCTCACTCAATCCATAGGAAACAATATCAGCAGCAGTTGCATCAGGTCTCATCACCTGTTCAGATAAGATTTTGGTATCAAAGGTTTTATTAACATTCATCTTAGATTAATATGTTAATATAATATAGACTTACAATAGGATATTGGTGGTATTGTAAGTTATCAGCTATTTTATAGCAGGATATTAGTGGTACTATAAGTTATCAGCTATTTTATAGTAGGATATTAGTGGTACTATAAATTGTTATTATATTGTTTTATGTTAATGAAACCAATATTAGGTTTGTGAAATGGTATAATAAAAGCAGTATTATATGATCTTGACCGGGGTATATATCAGGCAAAATTAAGCTATTGATTTGTTGGATTTGAAAAGAAGTCGACAATCTAGGTTAAAATAAACTGAAATGCTGAGTGATATTTTCTGGCTTGATGCAAAACTTAGTTCGTGTTTGTAGACCTCTCATGCTTAGGATAGTATATGTAGTGCAAACATATATATCACATGTAGTAGGTTAAGTTTGTAAAGCTGCATTGTTTTGAGTGGAGACAGCTTGAGATAATTCTGGATGTTGCATATTATTGGTATTGTCTGTCATAACGAACAGTTCTAAATATGATAATAGAGATTGATCGGACAGGTTAGTTTCTTATACTTGAATACAAAGTAATATATA
The DNA here is from genome assembly GCA_023309525.1 of Arxiozyma bovina. Lineage (NCBI taxonomy): Eukaryota > Fungi > Ascomycota > Saccharomycetes > Saccharomycetales > Saccharomycetaceae > Arxiozyma > Arxiozyma bovina. The sequence continues at coordinate 6,027 of JAKZLQ010000184.1, forward strand.
GAAATACATAGATATAATATACAGATGTAGTTTACAATGTTGAGAAACAAATACTTCAAAAATCTTTCTTTTATATGAATAAAATTTTTCTTTTAGAAAATTATGATTTTCACGTCAAGAATGATCATCGAGTCTGGGTAACTCGCAACACGCCCCCTTAACCAGTACTCTATGATCATCTGAATAGTTATTGTTGAAGATCAGCTCACACAGATATTCGTATTGTTTTCTTGGCAAAATTTTTGTACAAATATCTGCAATTTGTTCCTTGGTACCTATATGCTGAACCTCAATTAGCCCCGATTTTACCAATTCTCTGGCAAAATGATACCTCACTCGAATGTGTTTTGTCTTCGAGTGAAATATTGGATGATCGGCTAGTTTAATTGCCGATTCATTATCTATGTGAAGCTTATGTTTAATACCATCAATCTTTAATACTTTTAATATTTCATCCAGCCAGATACATTCCTTTAATGTCTCACTGGCTGCAACATATTCTGCTTCTGTGGATGATGTTACCAGGCAAGGGATCTTTCTGGAGCACCATGATATTGGAGCTGAGGCATATTTGATTATATATCCATAGGTTGACTTAGCATCTGGACAGTCTGCATACGATGCATCTGTAAAGATGTCGAAATAATTCTTCCCATCATCCTTGTATATTAAAGCCCTGGTCTTGGTGGTATAGAGGTATGCCAAAACCCTTTTAGCGGCCTTCATGTGGATCTCTCTTGGATCCTTTAAAAATCTTGATAACAAGGATACGGACTGTGCAATATCTGGTCTACCAGTATTTGCAACAAACAACAAAATGCCTATTAAGCTTTGAAAAGGTGTCACGTTGTCCAACTTAGGGGAGTCACCGTAATAGTCTACACTTGGCTGCAAAGGAGTTTGTGTTGGGTACAAAGTCATTTTTAACTCTTTGACTTTCTTAATAATGTACTCTTCTAAACTTAGTTTAATCACTCCTTTACTTTGCTTAATGTTCATCCCTAAAAACTTATTGACTTTGCCCATATCTTTCATTTTATATTTCCTGGATAAAAAGTTTTTAATTTCTGCAATTTCTTGGTGTGATACGCTGGAAATAAGTAAATCATCGACATAAAGTGCAATTAAACAGATGGTTTTGCCTCTTCTTCTATAATACATTCCAAATTCAGCAGGATGTTGGTGAAAATCTATTTCTTCTAGCGTTCTCTTGATGTGTTCATTCCATAGTAATGGTGATTGCTTTAGTCCATACAAAGCACTCTTTAATTTCCAGACCTTTCCATCTGGTAGTTCATAGCCTGGGGGTGGTTTAACATATAGGTTTCTATCAATTTCTGAGTTTAAAAACGCCGTAACTACGTCCATTTGGTGGATGACCATGTTGTATCTTGCAGAAAGAGCTAAGAAGAATCTCACAGATTCATACCTTACTACTGGTGCAAATGTGGCGTCATAGTCAATACCCTCTTTCTGGCGGAATCCTTGGACTACAATTCTTGCTTTGTATAAACCACTATCTTTTATTGTAAATACCCATCTTGTGGGAATGGCTTTTCTATCTGGTGGGAGTTCTACTGGTTCGAAAGTATTTGTGGTGACTAAAGCATTATATTCTTTCTCACATGCTTCAATCCAAAACTGTTTATCTTTTCGTTTAAACGCTTGTTGAATGGTTTGGGGTAGTCTCTGATCAATTCCTTGGGCAAGTAGTGCAGTGGTCACTGGGTTTGGAATGTCTAATGTAATACTATTACTGGGGATTGTTTTGACTAAGTAACATTGTTCTGAAGAAGTGTCACCATAGGGAACAACAGCTTTATCTAATCCATAGATTGGAATTGGAGTGTTACCAACTGAAAAAGGTTCATTTACTTCTTGAGTATGGTCAGAGCTGTTGTGGTGATTGGTAGCGTTGACTGGTTCATGATCTTGGTGAAAACGTTTTGGCTCGGGAGAATGAGTAGGAGTGGAGGCAGAACGAACAACGGGGAAAAAATTTTCCGGAACGGAGGTAGCAGAATGTGAGGGAGGAGATGCAGGTAAAACATCATCGTGAGAGCGTTTTAATGTAGAATGAGGAACTGGTAGCAAATAGACATCGTCATCAGTATCAGATAGTGAAGAAGAAGAAGGAGAAGAAGAAGAAGAAGAAGATGATGATGATGATGAGGATGAAGACGTAGTAGATGAAGAAGAATGTTCAGTGAGACGAGGATAATCAGTGGTAGGAGGAAGATGGGAAGGTGTCTCAGGATCAGACGAAAAAGTATGAGTGTTAGAGGTGGAACCAGGAGTTTCAACAATAGGAACAGGTGTAATAGGGTTTAGGTGCTCAATAATGTGGTCATGTGCATGTTGTTTAGAACTAGGAGTAACATTAGAATCAGTCAACAAGCTAGGTGGTTGTGATGGTGAAGAGGAAGACGAAGAGGAAGCAGATGATTGAGGATGGGAAGATGAAGAGTTTAGAACATTGTTTTGATGAGAAAGATTATTTAGAGCGGCAACCTCTTGTTGTTGAAGAGCAATACGTTCTTGGTGAATGGAATTGAGGGCTGCACTGGTCTCATTTTGTAGATCAAGACGTTGCTGAGAAATATTATCAAGTGCTTGAATGGCTTGTTGGTGTAATTCTAGTTGGTATTGAGCACGTTGTAAGGCAAGTTCTTGTTGAGCAACACGCAATTCATGTTCACGTAATTCAATAGCACGTTCTCGAGCAGTGGGTGAGAGATTAGTAGCAGATGGTGAAAGTGATGGAGATGATATCGAAATATTTGGAGAAGATATTGGTTGAGCTGCAGTATGTGAACGTGTTTGAATAGGTGTGCGTGAGACATCAACGGATTTGCTATGTGGAGGTTGATAGTCGACTTGAGGAGGATGGTCACTCAAAGGAGAAGAGGAAGAAGTGTCAATTGAAATATCCGAAACAGTAGATTGTGGAGATGGTGGTGCGGTATTTTGTGTAGAAATAGGTGTAATCGGTTCTGTGGTTGGTGATGATGGTGCCGGATAGTTACTGGCAAGTGGACGACTATTATTATTAATAGACGTAGAGGTAAATGAGATATCGTGTGAGAAAGAAGTAGATGCATCACTTGTATCTAGTAGATCAGAGGTAGATTGCGGGTAGGAAGATACACCATTTAGTGGACCAAGTGCGTGATCGTATGTTTTGTGACTAAGTTTGGTGTTTTGAAGTGGATAAAGAGTCTCATCAAAGCGCACATTACTTGCCACAAATGTTTTATTAGTAGCAGGATGATACAGTTTGTAAGCTTTATGATCCAAATCATAGCCAACCATAACACATTGGACAGCAGTAGGCATGAGTTTACCGTCCCTATTAGAGACAGGTAAAGTCGCGTATGCAGCACACCCAAACACACGCAGGTGATCAAGGTTAATGCTATTTGATTTAATACCATAGTATTTGTTATATGGGATTTGATTTTTATGACTAGTAGATGGAAGATGATTTAGTAGATAAGTAGCACAAGCAAGGGCTTCAGACCATAAATATAAAGGTACACGGCCACCAATTAATAAGGCACGTATTTTTTCTTGAAGTGAACGATGTGTTAAGATATAACCCGGACTCAATGAAAATTTTGTGAAAAAGTTTTCTGAAAATTATTTTTCAGAAAGATATAAATAGTCGAGATAGAGAAATTATATCTAATTTCTTCTATCTATTACTTTATATACATAATACATATTTTTGTATACAGTATTTGTATTATTTAATACAAGGAGCGACTACTTATAAAATATATGGTTCATAATGTTCCGTTTATAACTTATAGGTTATTACTCCACACCTTATAAATCTTAACACGATGTGCACGTTCAACTCCACCATTTTGCCAACTATGGTGTGGCACAGTTAATTGGTGTTGAATACCTTTTGTTCCAAAAAAATTGTGCAGTTTTTTGTTACAGAATTCACCTCCATTGTCGGTTCGAATTGCACATACCTTGTAACCTCCACGAGAGGAGAAGTAATTTTCTTGTTGTAGAATCCAAGTAATAAGTGTCTTAGTAGCGTCTGATTTACGTTTTAGAGGAAAAGTAAAGTAGAAATGAGAAAAAACATCTTTTATAGTAAGAAAGTATTTAGTATCTACATATTCTTTGTATCTAAAACCACCACAGATATCAACTTGAACAAGTTGTAGAGGTGTAGTTAAATTGTGTTCAGTAAAATGACCTTTGCGAATCAAAGCTTTTGATGTTGCGCATATAGGACATACTGATTTGGCCAACCGGTAAGTTGGAGAAGGTAAGCCTGACATTTTGACTAATGAGCGGTACACATTGATTCCACAATGTCCTAGCCGCGCATGCCATAAGTCAGCAGGTGAGTTGATGGAAGCAGAAGAAGAAGTATCGTGAGTTGGTGTAAGTTGATCAGGTGTAGATGGAGTTGGAGTTGAAGAAGAAGCTGGAACATCATTTAGGTCTACGGTCCAACTGCAAAAAGCTGAAGGTCTGGAGTGTGGTAGTAAGCGATAAAGACCATTAGATCTCTCGCCAATACAGTAAGCAGAATCAAGGATTTGTGGAGTGATGGTAATGGTATAGACTTTTGAATCAGTAAAGATGACAGCTTCTCCAGAAGTAGTTGTCATACGGGCAACAGATAGTAAATTGCATGGTAAGTCAGGTGCGTAAGAAGCATTTTTGATGGTGTAACCCCATTTGGTAGCAGTACCCTTTCCTTCAATTGGGACTGAACCAGCGATACCTTGAATATCACTACCTTTCATTGGTGTATAATCTTTGAAAGATGAGAAATCAGATATCAAGTGATCAGTACAACCACTGTCGATGTACCAATCGCGGTTGTTGGAGCCTGGTGATGATTTAGCAGCTAAAAATGCATTGTGATAGGAGTCGTTTGAGGTATTAGGTTCGGATGATTCTGTAATTGCAAGATTTGCAAAATGAGAATCATGAATATCTGAGTTAGTATTTGATACGTTACTAACTTTTGAAGATAAGTAGGCATGCTTCTTGGATTCCTTTTTATAATGTTTCTTAGGACAATCACGTTTCCAGTGATTTCCCTTACACAAAGGACATGGTGATGGTGGATGAGAAGGAGAAAACTTGTTTGATGTTGCCGCGTACGCAGTAGAGTTTAATTCTTGTTGTCTTGTTAAAGACATAATTTTGTTTACAAACTGGGATTCGTCTATAGTGGTAGAATCACCGTATAGTTCGAGTACCTTAGTTTGTACTTCCTTAGTAAGGGTGGTGAATAGTAAGAGACCTGGCCACATTTGGTTAGAAAAGACATCCCTGTATTCCATCCAATTTTGGACGGCATCAAAATTGTTAGAATACGAGGTTTTGGTGAATGTCTTGTAAGTATTAACCAAATGGACAAATGTTATTTGACTATATTGAGTTTGAATATAGTTTAGAGCTAGTTTAGCAAAATTGGGATCATCGTAAAATTGTTGAGAATTGAATTGAAATGTTTGAAAGATATGTTTTGACAATGATCTTGAAAAAAGATTAGTAACAATAGACTTGTAATTGCTTAACATCATTTTTTTGTAATTAGGGTGTGTTAAGACTTGTAGATTTTTATCATACACAGTGTTTTCGTCATCCAAAATATGAAAATGTAAAGCTGGATAGTAAATTTCAACCACAGTGGTAAATTCCTTATACCAGGCTTTAAAGTTTTGAGGACCAGACAACAAAGTTGTGAATTGATGTTTGTCAGCGTCAGGGCTCATAACCTGTAAAGCTGCATTGTTTTGAGTGGAGACAGCTTGAGATAATTCTGGATGTTGCATATTATTGGTATTGTCTGTCATAACGAACAGTTCTAAATATGATAATAGAGATTGATCGGACAGGTTAGTTTCTTATACTTGAATACAAAGTAATATATAGAAATACATAAATATAATATACAGATGTAGTTTACAATGTTGAGAAACAAATACTTCAAAAATCTTTCTTTTATATGAATAAAATTTTTCTTTTAGAAAATTATGATTTTCACGTCAAGAATGATCATCGAGTCTGGGTAACTCGCAACAAAGTTAGCAGCTTGAATAAATAATCACTGGATGCATTGATGATATTGGACATCTCTACTGTTTAGCTGGGGCAGATGTTCATACCTTGGATGTTATATACACAGTTTACATATAAATCGTATGAAATTAGCAAAATCAATGCCTCAGGATACGAAAGTTGAAAAGTTTGTTGCAGTAGATTGGATATGTCAAAAGCAGTGCCTAATGAGCATTTCAATTTAGTATAGTGGTAATATACTATTACTTTAAAACAGAACCTTACAATATAACCTAGGGTCAAATGGGAAATGTATTAGTAGCCATTATGAAACCAATTATGAAAAACTGTATTTAGCAGCAATGGATAATACCTCTAAAATAACAACCTTACGTAAAAACATAAAGGTAGGGTAAGGTTGAAGCTTTCCTATGTATCAGTGACAAATATTAACCGATACATAGAGGAAGTCGCACCAGGGCTTATAACCTGTTAAGATTTATAAGGTGTGGAGTAATAACCTATAAGTTATAAACGGAACATTATGAATTGTATATTGTATAAATAGTTGCTCACTGTATTAAATAATACAAAACTATAAGTTATGTATAGACTAGACGTCTGTAGCCCCTACTGTTGGATACCTTAGATTTATTGTTGAGAATGAGCGCCTTTGGATGATAAATTTGTATTAAACATTCTCAATTTATACTCTATATATTATTAAAGTTATTAATGTATAAAATAGAAGTAAAGTTCTGTAAGGAACCTAACTGGAAGTCCAGTAGATACGCAATCCTGCGGGTAACACCTGAGTGTCTGGGTGGAGGATTGGTACAGCCATGTGCGCAGTGGCTCGTATATTGTATTGAACCTGATTGGAGGATTTTCAGGGAGTGATAATTATATCAGATCTTGACAATAGGCCTTTGATTATTGAGGAATTAGGCCAGAGGTAATTATCTTATTTAAGTGTGTCTTAGTACTGATATTAAGAGGTAACTCTTAATATCATACAACGACCAAGAACAAGTTACAAGTTACATCAGGGTTATTTAATTAGTTTTATATAGAGCTTACGTAAGAGTGTTTATATTTATACTAATTGATATAATTCATCCATTTACCTACAACAACTCTTACAAGTTCTTCCTCGTTATATATAGGTTATATAAAAGTAATAATATACTCTTATAATAATAGTGAGTAGAAAGTAATGAGGAAAATATTATCAATTATCGATTACTTCATATTCCTTATATATGTTTGGACATAAGTATCTAATGTCATCATTTGTTATAATTTACTATTGTATGTATTTTAGAAATACCTGTTAGTATACCTATTAGGAAACTTGGATATCCTATTTAAGTATCACGTGGTGAAGTATCTTGTTAGTAATAATTCTACTATAGAGAAGTTTTTACTGTAAGATTTATCTTTATTGGTTCATTATATTTTATTTTGGAATCTTTAGTTCCATTCTTTATTGTTTATACGTTTCTTGTTTTCTTATATATATATGTATGTATAAATAAATGAGTTTGTACTTTTATCTTTTTACCTTTATTATTTTTGCAAAATTTTATTATTTTTAAAAATTAGTATTCATTGAAACTCATACTATTAGAATTGTACTAGATAAATGGATGAATTATATCTGCTAGAAATATCGGACAAGTATACACACTCATGCAAACAAATGGTCAGATATAAATCAACAGGCATTATTGATAATAAATCCGATAAAATGATTGATTGTACACAACCACATGAAAGCACATGGTTTGCTCTGGAGATGAAAATATAAAAAGGGCAAACATCAGAAGGAAAAGAATCAGTAATTATGATTTATCCCTGAATATTTTAAACAACTATATTTTATTTATATATATATATTTATTTTATGTACACTATATAAAAAAATTGAAGAATTGTAATAATAAAATATATACCAATAACTTTATCACTTAACCATGACCACTAACTACAGTAACATTCTAGGTGCTTCTTATGAATATCAATTAGTATAAATATAAACACTCTTACTTAGGCTCTATATAAAACTAATTAATAACACTAACGTAGAATTATAACTTGTTCTTGTTGAACTTAGTCGTTCTATGATATTATGAGGTAACTCTTAATATCAGTACTAAGACATACTTAAATAAAATGATTACCTCTGGCCTAATTCCTCAATAATCAAAGGCCTATCGTCAAGATCTGATACAATTATCACTCCCTGAAAGTCCTCCAATCAGATTCAATACCGTATACAAGCCACTGCGCACATAGCTGTACCAATCCTCCATCCAGATACTTAGGTGTTACCCGCAAGATTGTGTATCTACTGGACTTCTAGTTAGATTCCTTATAGAAAGAGTTGTGGAAGATAGATCATCTTCAGAAAGTGTTGTCCTTTTATATGTTTTTGAAACTCAATCAATTATTCAATCTAATATATGAATGAATCAGTGATTGACACTCTAATTGATAATTGTATTTGATGGAATTTGGAGCTCTTGGCGTCCATAGTAATGGTAGTCAGCATTAACTTTTAGATGCTTGTATATTTTTATTACTTTATTTTTGAGAATGAGCGCCAGAATGTAATGGATAGAATGTAAACATTCTCAATTTATATTCTATATGTTATTAAAGTTATTAGTATACAAAATAGAAGTAAAGTTCTTCGCTTTTCTTCTTCTTACATAATATAAAAATAAATATATACATAAAAGTGTAACTACTTTAAAAATAAGATATGAGAAACGTCCTTGTGTTTATATATGCGATTCTTAATGAATTTTTCCCTACTAACGACAGGAATTCAGTTAAAAGGTTTCATCGTCGTTTAGTTGTTACTAAACGATAAATATTTTATATCTTTCGTTTAAAATACACTAAGATCTCATTTATCTATCTATTTTATTCTAGAACATTCTATTTCAACCTTTATACATATGTATATACTAATTATATGTTGTATCCAGTATAATCTTCTTTGTTTTCTTTTCTCTTCTTTTAAAATTTTTCATTTCTTCTCAACTCTAAAAAATCATGTTCGGTGAAAAATAAAATGTTTTCCCATGCTCAGTACATTCGTCCATCACATAATAAATAGAAAAACTAAATTAAAAAGAATAATTCACATGAAAATGACAGTAATAAACTATCATTTTCCAACAGTATATAATTACAAATTGATCTTTTATATTTTTAATTCTTTTCTTTAATATTTTTTCTTCTTGAAAAATCTTTTTCTCTTTTGAATTACCATTCTTGACGATATAATAAAAAACAGTCTTTAATAAATAAGCATAATGAGCATGGTATCCATGTTCTAACAATTTTTATTGGTTAATCAAAGAGTTACTAACTGATTATTGTTTTTATTTAGTTCTCAGATGTGCTCGAAATTTAATATATAAGGAGAACATATTTTGGATTCAAGTACTCTTATCACTTGGAACTTTTCTCTTCCATTCTTATATTAATCTTGTATATATGTATATTTATATTTTATGT
>JAKZLQ010000094.1:0-70544 GCA_023309525.1 Arxiozyma bovina
GACGTTTCTTTACCGTCAATTCTAAATTTCGCATTGGGGAATTTCTTTTTCAATTTAGGACATTCATCAAGTTTATGTCCTTTTTCTTTGCAGTAGTAGCATTTAATTCCATTAGTTTTTTTCATAGATTTAGATACGTACGAGGAGCTTTTCTCCATCTCTCTCATCTTTTCATTGACATTCATTTTCAATTCATCCATGTCAATATCGGTCTTGTTTCCATGTACTTCTAAAATCTTCAATTTAACGTCACCATACAAGCTGTTTACATATAAAGCAGCTAAAAATATCTTGGAGGTTGACATTTTTGAAATGTCTAAACTATAGTTAAAATTGTCTTTTTTACCACATCCCTCCATATATCTTTCTAAGACCTTCACACCATCCTTTAACTTCATGGTACCGTATAGATCTTTTAGTTTTTTTATAATCATCTTAGCAGCATGTTTCTCGGTGTCTTTTAATTCATGATATTCATCTATGATACCTTGATTGTAATCATCGACACTTTTTTGTAAGAGATTAAATAAAATCTTATTAAATGTTCTTAAAGCCATCTTATAGATCTCACTATTTTTGGAAACTAACTTTCCATCAAAATCGTGGATCTCATGTTTATCACTTTCTAAATAACCACGTAATGGTTCAAAGATGTCCTCAGCGACACTTACGTATTCACGAAGCCAAGCCTTGTAATTGGAAGAATCAATTAGCACATTGCGAAATTGAATGTTTGCTACAGGGCTCATAACCTGTAGAGATCTTAAAGCTTGACCAAAAGTTATATCTAACATGTTCATTATAATCTATAGTGTATTTAGATCACCTTATGAGTATTATAATGAGTAATATAACGCACACTCATTTTTATATCTACAAACTGGTCAATACATAGAAATTCATATATATAGTACATTAAATATAAACTACAAGATTGTTCTGTCGGTTTTGGCTTTATATATAAATTTTCTAAATGAAAATTTTTACAGCAGATTCACGTGATCAAGAATACACTTTTATCACAACAAACATAAATAGTTATATAGTATAATATACCATAGTGTTACTGTAGTATACGTGTACATTGTAGTGTGCTTTTTTCTCTCTTATCTTTTTTCCCTTGATTTTACTTCAAAAAATTCGACGTTGGTTCAAAAATATAGTGTATTTGGAGTAAAATCAACAACTGCCATATATGGTGACCACCAATCCAATTTCTGGATTTCCCCCAACACTGCCCCAGCTGTTGAATATGTCACAGAACTTTCTGTTGGCCATGTTATTAAAAGTACCAGCATATACATCGCATAGTTCGTGAGCGTTGGAATAGTAGGAACATATATTAAATCTTCGACCAAGCCAACCGTCAAAACACTGTTGGCTGCCAACCACACGACAGTGTGGGACAGAAACACTACATAAGGCACAAAAACCAAGGAAACAAACTTTCTGGCAGAACAACGTTTTAACGTAACCAGTGTTATTTGAAAGAAGCATGTTTTCTCCGTATCCTGGTAGAGCATGGAGTGGAAATATAGCAGCGGAAGACCAGATGATGTCAGAGCAAATCTGTTGCTGAGATCCTCTGAAACGAAATTTTTTACCATATACCAAAGTACCAGCAATAAAAAGTTGAGATGGAGTGCACATAATGTCAAATCTTTTATCATCAGCAAGCGATTTTTGTGCAGCCACTATGTTTGGTTATTCCATGTCGTCAATATATTCAAACTCAATATCCTTGTGTCACTGGGAGGGTACAACTAGGAATCTCTCGTTGTCGACTGATGATCTACACCGGTCGATGTCATTGACTTCATATACATCCCGCACCGTCAACACGCTATGACCGGTAATCCTTTCAATAATATCTAGCAAAGAACTATTTTTAGAATCTTTGACAAGCAACCGCTGCAAAGCAATCATGCCGTGTCTCGTTTCTTTAAAGTTGAGACGGGAGTAGGAAAACAACCCACTAGGCAACGCCTCATATTGCCTTGCAAATTTTTTGTAGCTCATGCTTTTGTCCTCGCTGTTTTCAATAAATAAGAAGGAGGAGCAGACAAATTCGGAGTATTCTTCAGGCGAAAGTTCGTTGCTCTCAACAATGGTGGCGCTTGCTGTCACATCAACTCTAATGGTAAAGGAAGTTCCATAGTCATAGCCAAATTTTCTTCCAATCCATTTGAACATCTTGATCTGGATGGTCTTGACAACCAAAATATAATACAGGATGTACTGTGAAGTCAATCTGTCACATTTTTTGACAATATTTTTTAGGCTTCTGCTCTTAGAATAGGTAGTAGACAACACGATACATGTGGAGTTGCTGTTAAAAAAGCAGTACGTCCAGGGCCACTCGCCCTTAGCATGGTGATTTCCTGGAAACAATATGGTCCACCTGAAGAAAAATAAATCATCCATGCAACACAAACGCTTAGAGTGTCAATCGCCTTTAGCAGCTGATCATAGTCAACGTCAGGACTAAAGTTAGAGGGAAGAATTTTCTCCCTGTCAGATCTGAAAATCTCGACAATTGACTCAACATGGTTGGATGTGGCATCGATAGGGCGAGTAACAGGAGAAGCAGCAATAACTGTCATTGTGTAGGAAACGGACGGTAACCTATGGGGCCCTTCGTCATCGAAGAGACAGTGTTATCAAATTTCTCCTTAATATTTTTTAAAAAAAAGGATTCTAACATCACAAAGGTCTATTCTGAAAGTTCAGGACATATAAATATGCACATAATATATATATATATCATGTAGTCGGTATTTGAAAGAAATTGGTATTTTTAATACAGGGCATTGTTCACTAGAAGAATAACCGTCCTTAAGTAGATGTCAACATTCATAATTCTGGGACACAAATTTATCAACGTATTTAGTGTACAGACAGGCCTAAAAAATAAATAATGTAGTATAGCGTATGTCTGTGTTACATACAGATAGCTAGTAGCATCGTTGTACCTTGGTATGTAATGAAAATGGACTTACATTTGATCAAAGACTAAGATAATAACATATTTAACTGTGTAGCAGTTGGAATACAACTATTTGCTTATTCGATGTCTAATATAGTTATCAATACGAAGGAATAGCTGTTACACCCCAGTGTCCAAAAAAAAAATTCCATATGTCTACTAACGCTTTACCTCCAACATTGGATGAGATGTTGATATCAGTACACAGAAACATAACTTGATCAAAACATGGTAGTATTTCGGGTCATTGCTTAGCATATAGTGACACATTACATCTTACTCACAAACAAACCCCTTCCATCTGCATCTTCTTTTTTTTTCTTTTCCACTCCAGTCGAGCTTTGTTTCAATTTTTTTGTAAAAGGTGAAATGTTTCCCTCCTTTGAAATTTTTAAACAAGAGACCTAAAGAGATTTTGAATGGTTTGCTCACGACTCTTATGTCGATTCTGAAGTAAATTCAGTGTACTTCTCCCCTATCAAAGATAAAGGTTTCACAAATATTGAAAGTAAGTATTTTGAGGGAAATAAAAGAAAAGAAATAAATATTTCCCATTGTACTTGAAAAGGATAGACAACAACAATTGTTTGCACAGACATGACTTACAATGGATTGGTTGTAGAGACACTAGAGGCTTCTAGAGATATATATGATAACCCCGCTTTGTCCTATAGGGAGAAAGCTACCCGACTTGAAGAATTGCATGCATCTCTTCAAGATAAATTTTCAAAGCAAAATTTTGATACTTTTGTTCCACCCAAAGATCAAGTTTCCTTCCTTGACGAAAGGAGAGAATATCAGCACAAGCTATTGTTAGAATACGGTACAAAATGTTTTATAATTTTGTTTATGTTATTATCGTTGGTAGTGGTTCTAGATTGGGCCACAGTTTTCTCTATATTGGTGGGTAGAAAGGGTAAGTATCAATAAATTTACATATCAGATAAAAAAAGAAAAAAGATAGACTAGATATTTCTAACTTGGTTAATATATTGCGATTTTTCGTAATACATACAGTTTACCATTACATAACATATCTTACGTAGATCATTGACGCATCCTAGTTGCTTCCAATACTAGTCAAATTCGAAGACAAGAGATATCATAACAGATTATAAAATGCTTAGGAAAAGCTGGCAGAGAAAATGAATGTTTGCAATAAAATCGCCATTATTATTAGCAAAAGAAAAATATAGTACATTTTTCTAGTCCTATGATAAAGTAACCCTATAAAAAGTTTTCCGCCCCTAGAGAAGGTTGAAAATTCTCTTTTGGTGATATTTTCTTTGGATGGTCCGACAGTTAAAGTGGTTATAAAACGTAGAGTTATTTCAATCAACTTTTCGATATCATGAATTCTTTCTGTTTGATCATTTTTAATTTTATTATCTGTTTGCAATCCACTTTGACACACTTCTTCCAACGATTTTATGTGCTGCCATAATTGTTTGTAGTAAAATTCTAAAACATATTTATCAGAAGTATTTTCAAGGGGTATAGATTTTAAGGGAAATGAGTTTGACATCCTTATATATATATATATATATATATGCAAAAATGAGAGTGAGAAGCACTTGTAGTCTGCTACTGTTTGGCTTGAATGGCCAAATCGCAACTCTTCTTATCTTTTCATCTACTTTTTATTTGAAAAGGGAGGGGTGGTAGTGATGTCTTTATATTTAATGATACTGGCTTTGAAGATGCATATCGTGTAAAGAAAATCATAAGGTGTAAGGGTGTAAAATTATATTCCCACATATCGTATAGGATGTACAAACTTTTCCACACTTAAAGGAAGAGGTTAGTTTAGTGGGAGAATTTTATGCAATATGCAACAATTCTCAATCTGGGTTTATGCAGAGGGATGGATTATTCCAGTATGTAGACGATGCTACATTTGTGTTCTTTAAGTTTAAAGTAAACTATAGGAAACTAGCTTATATAACTGATTCATGATACATATCTATTCGTTTGGTTACGAGAGCCAAGGGATCCTCAGGTGAGTGATGTATAATCACTATTAAAGAGTGGCTTAGTATTGTTACGTATTGATATGGAGATTTCCTTAATACTTCTGTAAATGGACAGACAGAAGTTCACTTTTTCTATAATGCGTTGGTATAGAGGAAATGTCTTCTATTAGACTTCTAGTACGATATATTTTTGTTAACTATCTCTTTGACATTTTTGACTTTGCTTTTGAATCCTTTTGATGTGATAAATTTTGTATTGTTAGAATTATAGGAGTTCATATTTAATATTGGAGCATAGGTCATAGTTTGTTTGTTTTTTTTTTTCATTACATTAGGTACATAACTTGTAATGATGTTTTATATTAAATGAAAATACTCTTTTAATGAATGTTTAAATAGCTGTTAGAGTATTGTGTGTGTGTTAACTACTCTTTTACGATAAAATGGTAGAAAGGTAAAACTGTATCTCGTAATACTATGAACAGGTTAGCATAAATGTATAAAATAATGATTACTATTGAGATTCCATATAACATTATCTGATTTCGCAAAATGATTCAATAATATTTCTATTATGATTAATACACATATTAATTCTGTGCTGTTCAACAAGATCCATACATATATCTCATTATTCTTGAAATTTGATGGACTTAGAGTGCTTAATGTGGTGAGAACGCATGTAAAGAATATTACTCTTTTTCTTTTTTCTTTCATTTTAATTAATCAAAAATTGATACTTATTCATATAAGATACTAAAGTATATAGACTGTATAGCTTAGATTTTTATTATAGAGGTATAGATAGTACAAAATACAGCTATCTATGTGGAATGTTAGCACCTAAAGTGTTATGATCAACGTAAAACATTCTCCTATTATTATGATATATACTAGTACACAAAGTAATTATAAAGTTCTTCAACTTTCTTAGCAACTGTGTTATAAAGTAATAATTTACAAGATAGCAGTAACAAGAGTACCTAAGTAGCTCTCTTACTAAAGCTCCCATTTACATACTTCGTTGGAGAATATTAGTCTCCAACATCTTTAATTATGTGTTCTCATACTGTTTAGTTCTCCAACATGCGTGCCTATCGATTCATCTCCATTATATCTAGCACCATATATACTGACTAAGTGTGTGCATTTTCTATAAGATATTGTGGAGGTTAAAACAAAAAAGTATGATATCTTAGATTAAACTTCAATGTCAGAATTTATGTCTAAAATGTCTACTAATATTTTAGAACCTAAAGATGTTAGATAAGTTGATTTATTGTATATATTGGATTTGAACTTTCTACACTGCATGTACAAATATTTGTGGTTAAGAGACATAGCAGTTTCCCATATCTGGTGCTGAAGTTCCGGGATACGGTATAACCTCTGCATGAATATCATCATACGTTGTATACTGATAAGCATAAAACCACCCAGTTCCCATAGCTGTGTTATGATTATAATCCCACATGATATACTCATACGCATGTGCATTCATATCAATTTGGCAACTAACTTGATGATCAATAGTACCATAATCCCCACCTGTGTTTATAACAGCAGCATTAGTGTTTTCAACTTTCTGCATACCACTCTCAATTCCTCCTTCACTAAAGTTCTCTAGATTAAATTGCTCATCTCTCTTAGGGCTGTCAATATTGGCATGGGCTGTAGCAATTCGAAAAATGTGATGTGTTTCATTTGCTTTCATAGTTGAAAAATGGTAAATTGAACCTTTGTCATTTTGTAGAAGATATATAGGCCAGCCAGTTTGATCATTTCGAGCCCACGTACCATCCTCGCGATATAGGACTGCAACGGAAAATGGTGTATTACCGGCAAGTATTGATGCAGTTTTTAGCCCAAGATCTCCTTCATAAAGCTTGTCACGTTTGCTTGGGACACCGTTGGTAGACGTTGCCATATGATTTCCCAAATTTATATATTCACTTACCTGATTACCAATGCCAGCAAATGACACAACCGTGGATACAGCACCTACAACACAATCTACTTTCCCACTAGTTCCTCCTTTGGACCAATCCTTACAGTCTCTAACAGTTGCATATAATGAATAGCCTGCCAGTGACACTTCAACAATTAACTTGACTGCAAACCATATATAATTTCTTTCATTCAGATTACTCCTTCGAATTAACTCATATTTGAAAGTTTTAGAGTTGTTAATTGAAATAAAATCCGATCTATAGTATGTACCATGGTAATGGGTTAAGGTGGTGTTGTCATATACACTAGTTTTAGTATTAGGATTCTTTTGTTGGAATTCATCATTGGAATACCCATGACTTGTTCTTTCTGTTGTAGTGATAACAGCAAGGGCAAGAGGAGTAATGAATAGTATAACGGGAAAGAAATGTTTTATTTTATTTCTAATGTACATTATTTGAATGGCGATTACTTTTAGGTGATTTGTGCTACAAAGTTTTCACGGATTGAATGAGAAAGTATAAAATTATTAGGCCAACAAAGTTGTTTAGAATTTACATATAGGATCATGCTATTATGCACCGATGTGAAAACTAGTGAAAGCAAGAATACTGGAGAATTAACTTTATATGCTTGAAGATGCAACGATAGACATACAATTTCTTATATTATTATTTATATAACCATGGGAACTGTTGGCCAGATATCAACGCACAATATTATTGATGAAAACACAGGGATGGAACAACAAGTGCTACAAAACGATATATTAGTGAAAGGTAAGTTGATAAGTAATATTGATATCAACAATATACACAGATGTAACTACAAGGGTTTGACAAAATTAAATTTACTAAACAATCATAAGTGTTAATGGGATATTCTTACTCCAATGTCAGGTGATATCTATCATGGCAAATTTGGACATGCAAAAAAGCTACATTAGAGCATATTATTTTTTTTCTTATCAATTTGTAAAATTTGGTCTAACACAAACTATTATAGCAAGAATAGGGAAAAAAATAAAATTACTGTTATCTTGGTCATGTTACTAAAAAAATATTTGAACGTCTCCATTTTTCTCTTTACAGAATATCTTCTATTTGATCTCCAATAACATGAAAGGTATTTTCTTCATCTTTAAAGTTTGTGATAAGTCACCGGTTAATTTTCATTTTTGTACATATAATATCTGAGGAGTGGTAATTTACGTGTTGAGATTTGTGTCAAAAGGGTGAGGGGGATAGAAGAATTTCCTACGTTATTCTTATCTTTCTTTTTTAATCTAGTACTTAATTATGGACTCTCAGCGGGTCCCGAATGATACTGTTATTTTTTATTACGGATTATAAAAGTATAAAACAATAAAGGATATATTGATAAATAACTGGCAATTATTAAGAACACATTTGATTGATACAATAGTTACCTAGAACATTATTCAGAATACGTATTCTTAACTTAATATCGTTGGATATTTTCACTGAAACATGCCATAATGTATTTTTTATGTGAAGATGTTTTTCTGGAACTTCAGGGTAAAAATATTCTATACAATTATGACAGTCAATAGTCATAAAAGTAGAGTAAACAAATTACTTGGCATTTTCAAACCGTTGAATTTTATGTATTAAATTTTGGTGATATATTTACTTGGTATGGTTACATCCAAGGTGGTAGGCGACAATTTCCACTTCAAATTAGTTATTAACTCTGATAGACATCTCTTGTTTATATATGTTAATTTGCTTAGTTTATCTTTGCTCTTAATCATATTATTTGTAACAGACAGTACTCATTGGAATTTAGAATAAAACTTGTGGTATCATATTTATACTTAGAGAATATTCTTTTTAAAGATCAATTTTAATTTTTGACAAACTTTCGTGAATAGATCGAAATAGATACAGTATCGCCAAAAATCTTAAAAAAGAGAAGAGGAGGGAAATAAATTCTTACTATCAGAATAACAAAAGCTAACTCATTAAAGATTACAAATGTTCATTTACTGAGAGAGTTTGAAACTACTTTGTTATGTTGGACATTATGCAATAATATAGTACAGTAAATAGTCGTTAGTTCTCGTTGGTTCTTTTTACAAAGGGATATGTAAAATGTAGATAAATAATAAATATAGTTTTCTATAAATGAGTTATTTTTTACTTTCTATTCCTATGAAAATTTTTGTATCTGTTAAATTCTTCTTTTCCATGGAAATGATCCCTACAAAATAACATCAGTATATCATACTATGAATGTACTCGTCATTCCAGCAAGAAGGTAGATTATAGTCCTTGGTCTGAACAATATCATTTGCTTTTGATATGAAGCGTGCGTGTTGTCGACTGATACATTTTAGATATTTCATCAGTGAAAGTCGTTTCTGTCAGGGGTCGCAGAAATATCCTGAAAACCGAATGATCTATCATAAGTGAATTTTTCATAACTGTATGATATAGTTTCATGTATCTGATCTATATCCAGTAGAATTACCACATGCATTTTTATGTGGTGGCTTTTCTTTTGTAGGGAATGGAAAAGAGTATAAGTTGTTGTTACTTCTCCGCTTCTTTTAAAGAATCAAAAAGTGTTATGGATATGAAGTCAGAGAAATCACTTAGCATTTCAGTTTATTTTAATATATATTGTGGGCCTACTTTCAAATCTAATTAATCAATAGCCTAATTCTGTTCATGTTTACATTTGTCAATCATAAGGTACTGCTTTCATTATACCATTTTACAACACTAACATCGGTTGCATTATCATAAACCGATATTTGAATTAACTTGGTCATGTCGCTAATCCTAACAGTGTAGTGTTGGCTTATGTCTAAAGGGTTGTTTATCAATTGTTTTTTTTTCTTCAATCAACACATATCACACCGCAATAACTTTCACTATATCATACATGTTCTTACAATAAATTTCACGCTAGGGTTGTAAGCTGGAAACTTGCCCAATAAAAAATACTGGGAGGAAGCATGCGAAAGAGAATTGCAAGCTTTGAAAAAGACTGAAACATTTAGCTTAGTAGAAATGCCTTAAGACAGAAAGCTTTGAATTATCCAGACGATCCTTTATCATTGACTCCACAATCTACGTGAGTTTATTTTTTTGTAAAATGTGTCTTGTCATCAACAATGGACACTAACTTAATATCAATTTGATTTCTAACTTTTGGAGTAATACTAGTACGGAAGATAGAAATTAACACAGTGTTATATTTATCTAATGTAGCCTTACGTACAATTTCTTCTTTAATTTCCTTTCCTTCATAACAACGCTACCAAATGTAATAGATGAAGACCTACTACGAGAGATATACTCTTCTAGAAAAGTAAATATGATAAATAATTCTTGGTTGTTGTCCTCTATATGTGATATATAAACTATACTGTATATACAGAGTAAACTAAGATACACAGATATGCAGATTCATATATGTTTATGAACATGAAAAACAGAAACGTCATCATCGACTAAAGAGTTTGCAAGATCGTCTAGTGTGACATCAGGACAACATATGTCACATCTGCTCACACTTTAAAAGGAGACGTTACGGGATTCTGGAGCCATGTCTTATTTCTTCTGAATTTGTTCCACAAATGGTCTAATCTTTTCTGAAACAACATTGTTCTGAGATCTTCCTCCCTAATTTTTACCAAATCCATTTCTATGGCATTAACATTAAAAATATTGTTATCCCGTTCTCTGTTAATATGTCAACTATTCTACTGGTCTGGGAAGGATTTTTTCTGAGATCTTTCAATGTAGCTGGTGGACCAAAATTAAACTGTGACTCAAATAGATAATACTTCTTAGCATACCTGACATTAAACACATCATGCTTCTTGTTATTTGCTAATTTACCTCGATGGACCTCTATTGCCTGATCTCCTACCAAGTTCTTTATTGTGAATGGACCAAACCATAAATAATGAAACATTCTTCTCACATCTAAATTAACATAAGTCTTTCTATAAATAAAAATTTTATCTCCAACTTTAAACTGTGGGATATCACGGTGTTTCTGGTTGAAATACTTTGATTGTCTCTCCTGTACTTGCGCAATTTGATCTCAAATGGCCACTAACTGACTTTCCAAATTTTATACATACTCTGTCATTGCTTTTCTGGCAACTAATTTACTGTATTGACCTGTATTAGGAAGTTTATATTTTGGACGATTCCAAATGGGATTAAATACACCTGTAAAACTCTCTTGAAACCCTCTCAATGCAAAGGATGGAGCACAACTAATGGATACCTGATAACAAGTGTTATACGCAAATGTAGCAATTTGTAAATATTTAACCCATTAATCCAACTAGCTGATCAACTGAACTACTTGAAGAGTCAATCTTTTTAAAATAATCAAATGCAACTTCTCTCAAGGTTAGACCTACTAGTTCAACTTTATACTTGTGGTTCAATTTCTCTTCTTTACACATATCGAAGAAATTTGTTAACTCTCTTTCCCATGTAGAATATGTAGCATTATTTTTATCTGTTGTCGAACCTGAGAAGGTGGAAGTCAATTTAGTTAAATCCTTGATAATTACACGGTGTGCAACTGATGGTATTTCTTTGGCTGGCAACTGCTGGTTAGTCAAAACTCTCGTAACTGCAGAAGCTATGGTAGACCCTAGAGTCTTGCTAAACTTAGTGAACCAAATCGGTGGCTCCGGAGGGACTGAAACGCTGGACCCTAAAACTGGAGTAGCATCGGAAGACTCGACTTTGTCATTACTGGATTCTGCAACAGAATCTGACACGGTAGGTAGTACCATATCATTACTGGCCACGGGAGTCTCCAAACTGTCAGCGGGCATTGTGGAATTAACAGTGGAGGCGACTATATTAGTTTCTGGCTTGCTCAAAATTTGGACAAATATTTGAAAATGTAACTAAGATAACTATAATTTTATAAATGCCTGAACTGGATCAAACGGAGGAGAATCGACTGTTCCTACAAATTTTGGCTGTCCCGAAATAGTTTCGTTTAGTTTGACAGCAAGACTTGTGGCATCCTCCCTCCTAAAACTTTAACAAATTTAGTAAAGATACATTGGCACGTTTATTTATTAATTCCTTTGTTATTCTCACAACGTTATTTTTTGATTTCAATATCTTCTGAAATACTTATAAATTAAGTTGCCCACAGTCCTCAAAAAAAATATAATGTAGATTAATTTTCATTCATAATTATTCAATTAACATAGTAATATTAGAAAAATGTAGATATAAGGTTTCACATGAACAGTAGTTCAAAAATGTCTTTGATATTCTACAAAACGATAATACTATGAATACAAACCGGCATTTCAACAATAATCCAAAGAACAATGTCTTAATAATATTTAAAATATTTTACACTAAGTTGTAGAGTGTTCAATACTTCTATTATTTCCTAATGTGTTCTATGTATCAAACTTTACCAGACTTTTTTCTTTTTCTTCCAAAGGAAATCAAAAGTGTGATTTTTCATTTTTTCTGCGCTGCGTTCATCGGAAAAACGTTTTACTCGAGAAAATTCTTCTACGTCGGCTCAACGATACAGTGTATTTGAAGGGAAATCAACGAGTGCCATAATATGGTGCTTTACTACGCCAGGTTTTTCCAAAATTGCGTCAACTTGAATATGGGAAATTTGCAGAATCACTGACTGACACACATAAGGTTGTAAGTTGCGGGAACCTTCTTGGATCTTTGTGCACATCTCTAGCATTGCCAATAACTTTTTACCAAAGTTGATTTTGTAGAAATAAACTGGTTAGACGTACAGGATCATTCTCCCAACATCACCAACAATGATTCACTACAATCAATGTTCTTCGTAATATCCACTGATACTTGTCTTTATTCCTTATTCTTGAACAGTTACTCACTACTTCATCGTATTTGTTGTTATCACTTATATATCGATCAACTACATCTCTTTGTACACGAATGCAAACTCTCTCGAGAAAAATAAAAAATCTCGGTAATCTCCGAAACACTCTACAAAAATGCTACAGCCGCAAGCAGCAACACAGTAGAATTCAAAATCAAATATCAACAAACAACGCGAAAAAAAAGAAAACAGAAAAACGCGAAAAACCCAATTTTCGTACTTTATGTTAAGATTTATAAGGTGTGGAGTAATAACCTATAAGTTATAAACGGAACATTATGAACCATATATTTTATAAGTAGTCGCTCATTGTATTAAATAATACAAATACTATATACAAAACTATGTATTATGTATATAAAGTAATAGATAGAAGAAATTAGATATAATTTCTCTATCTCGACTATTTATATCTTTCTGAAAAATAATTTTCAGAAAACTTTTTCACAAAATTTTCATTGAGTCCGGGTTATATCTTAACACTTTAGAACTGCAAAATCTTCCGTTTCTATGCTAAGTGCCCTTAAAATAGAGACAGTGGTAAGATAAAACTAACAGTAACACTCGATGTTTATTTTGTAAGGAACCTAACTGGAAGTCCAGTAGATACGCAATCCTGCGGGTAACACCTGAGTGTCTGGGTGGAGGATTGGTACAGCCA
Source organism: Arxiozyma bovina (assembly GCA_023309525.1). Taxonomy (NCBI): domain Eukaryota; kingdom Fungi; phylum Ascomycota; class Saccharomycetes; order Saccharomycetales; family Saccharomycetaceae; genus Arxiozyma; species Arxiozyma bovina. Next base: position 13,466 of record JAKZLQ010000094.1, read on the forward strand.
TGTGCGCAGTGGCTCGTATATTGTATTGAACCTGATTGGAGGATTTTCAGGGAGTGATAATTATATCAGATCTTGACGAGAGGCCTTTGATTATTGAGGAATCAGGCCAGAGGTAATTATCTTATTTAAGCGTGTCTTAGTACTGATATTAAGAGGTAACTCTTAATATCATACAACGACCAAGTTCAACAAGAACAAGTTACAAGTTACATCAGGGTTATTTAATTAGTTTTATATAGAGCTTAAGTAAGAGTGTTTATATTTATACTAATTGATATAATTCATCCATTTACCCACAACAACTCTTACATATTTCCAAACATATATAAGGAACATAAACTAATCGATAATGGATATTCTTTCCACCACTACTTATCATAACTATATATTTTATATTATTATGTAATCACACATTTTTATGTAATCCCTATATAACCGAGGAACATCTTCAATAACACATACATATATAAAAAGCAATCAAATATATACAATAAGATAAGAATGTATACTTATAATAATATTAGTATAGGCTCTCATTCTCATCAGTAAGTGTTTATACTTAATTAGTGTTTATATTTTAGTATATTACTTGAGATAATCTCTTATGGACTGCCTTTTCCTCTTAAAAAATTTATATAGAGGAAAAAAAACAAAATTTCTTTGAACAGTTTAACATTTGTACTAAGAGTTAAAAAAATTGTATGTTGGTAAAATTGTATTGTAGAAACATCTTTTGTCTCTTTGAAATACAGAGGGAAGGATGTTTAAGACTATAAACGTAGCACCCTGAAAGAACTTTAACTACAAGGAAAGTATGATATTTTATAACGATTGAATTATTAAGCAATTCATCTCTTTTTTTATTTTTCTATAAATGTGGCACACATACTATAAAGATACCTGCAAAACAGTTATTAGGAATTACTGTTGAAACGGTCTCTCAATGAAAACAATGTTTAAAATTTCCTACTTCTTGTAATTTTTGATGTTTGATCATAAAGTTTCCTTTTTTGTTACGTTAGAACTGGTCTTTGAAGTATGTGTGTAATTACATATTTTATACTGCTAATATATGTATTCAACTATACTACTTTGCTGGTTCATATGTATACTGTTGAAAAAAATAACCTTAAGTGGATCATGAAGAAAATTTTTACCTTCTTTCAAAAAACTTTTGCGATTAACTGTTCTATATTCTTTGATAACTTCGAATATTAACTTTCATAAGAAGAAGCACCTAGAATGTTACTGTAGTTAGTGGTCATGATTAAATGTCAAAGTTATTGGTATATATTTTATTATTACAATTCTTCAATTTCTTTATATAGTGTACATAAAATAAATATATATATAAATAAAATATAGTTGTTTAAAATATTCAGGGATAAATCATAATTACTGATTCTTTTCCTTCTGATGTTTGTTCTTTATATATTTGTATTATTGGAACAAACAATCTTACTTTAATGTAGTCACGTACAAGCTTGTATTTTATCGGATTTAATATTAATAATGCCTATTGATTTATATTCAATCATACTTGTATGTGAGTGTGTACACTTGTCCGATATTTCCAGCATACCACCCATAAATCAATAGCATTAACATATCTATATCTTAGTTAACCTTTTGAAATTTGTAACAGTTAAATGTTTGGTTAACATATCTGCAATATTATCATTTGTATTAATATATTTCATAGATATGTTTTTGTTGTCAACTTTCTTTGCCAATTCGTAATACGTCAGTTCCATATAATTTTATATTTGATCTTGTTCACATTATATTAATATTTAATTAATAGACATAACCGAATTGTCGTTTCATATTATAGCTTGTAGTAATAGTATTTGTTATAGTGACTAGAATGTTCATATATTTTTAAAGGGATATTCATCATCCTTTTGTTCTAATTATCATATCATATGAATAATATTTTTTCTTCTAAATCTATGAGGGTGAATCAATAAATGATACCATGGATTCTTTTTAATTTTATCATTAATCCATGTATTATAAAATTTTGGTGATCTGTTGAATAATGCTGTAGGGGATATATTTACCAATTTATATTCTTTATATTCTTGTTTTATACCGTTATTGTCACAATTATTTATATAATTTATGACCTTGATATTTTTAATTTGACCAATTTCCACTTTAATGTTTTTATTGCTTTTAATATGCTGGCAATCTTTCTTGCTGTCTGAATATTGTATACCACCCAAAGTGGAATTGTCATTAAAATGGTTTTGTATTGAAGATGATATAGTAGATGAGTTATCACTGTATGATAAATCAGGTTTTTCTATAATAATGATGTTGGGTGTATTGGACGTGGTTGGTTCAGTAGTAGTAATAGAGGAAGTAGTTGTATGGTTGTTGATGGAAGATGTATTGTTGTGAGTGTGGAGAGGTAGTGGTGTATTCATAGTAGTACCACCCAATGTGGTATTGGTAGGAGAAGTATTGGTATTGTCTGCATTGATGGAGGTTGGATGTGATTATGTTTTGAATTGTATTGGATACATGTGGTGGCTTGATATTATTAGAGCATTCAGTTTGTGTGCTACTGATTATAGCATAGAGAATAGCATCGTATTGACATGATGGGTTGGCGATAGTTATTGAACCATTCTGGATAATAGAAGCTAGGTATGCCGTGGAAAAAGTATAAGTAATGTAGTGTTGTTTACTGGTGTTGGTTCCCTTAATGTATGACCTTTATGGTTGGGAATCAAATCTTTAGACCAGCGTGTGTCAAATAAATAGTAAATTGTGTACGAGTGGTAAAATTTTTTGGTAAGATTTTATTTGTGAAAAAATTTTCGAATTGGTTGGCAGTATTGGATGGAAAGAATAGGGATAGTGAGAGACTGGTGATAAGTATGATGATTAAAGTTTATAGATGTGTTGTGGTAAGAGATTCTGCAGAAGATGGGTAATATCAGTATAGGTAGGTGGAAGTGATAATGGTATGGATGATTTATATGATATGGTAATTAGTAGATAATGGAATGGAAGGTTGATATATAGTCTGGTTATGATTAGTAGTATAAGGTAAAGAAGTAGAATAATTAGTATGATGATTATCTGATGGTGATGGATTAGGAGGTGAATTAGTGTAAGTGGAGTATGGCGGTGGATGGTTACATAGGTGTGGAAGAACTGATGGATGTTTGGTTCACGGATGGGTTATTTATATTCCCATGAGCTCCTAATCTGTCATTGATATCATCATTAGAATGTAAATGTAGACCAGCTATATTTGGTAATGATATGTCGTTGGCAGTGGAAGCTTTTAGACTGGCTTGTTTAGTAGTATCAGATAAGCCAGTGTCCCTGGAAGGATGCACAGCGCTAGGTTTTCTAGCGTGTTCTAGTCGAACGCTACCATCATAAGAAGAAGCACCTAGAATGTTACTGTAGTTAGTGGTCATGATTAAATGTCAAAGTTATTGGTATATATTTTATTATTACAATTCTTCAATTTCTTTATATAGTGTACATAAAATAAATATATATATAAATAAAATATAGTTGTTTAAAATATTCAGGGATAAATCATAATTACTGATTCTTTTCCTTCTGATGTTTGTTCTTTATATATTTGTATTATTGGAACAAACAATCTTACTTTAATGTAGTCACGTACAAGCTTGTATTTTATCGGATTTAATATTAATAATGCCTATTGATTTATATTCAATCATACTTGTATGTGAGTGTGTACACTTGTCCGATATTTCCAGCAAACTTATGCTGGAACAGTGAAATTCCCAAATTATGGTTGATACTAAAAATGTTTAGGTGCTGATTTTAAATTTCTTGAAACAGAGACTATTGTTTTTATTTTTGTGAAACAGTAAATTCAGAAAGTGAAAGTTGTTTATGTCTTTATTATGTATAATTTTACAAACTTGCGCTTTGGGATTAGAACTCCAAGAAGACTTTAATATAAAGCTATTATCACCCTTAAGTTACTACTTATATATTGAGGCCAGTAACAGAAATTAATGAATATATTACATAATATGCGTAATATTATTTGCTGGAATGATATATTACCGGTTTGAGAAACATGTAAATATATCAAAGAGGAAAAATGTTTGTTTTGCACATACAATATTACGGAGATAAGATCAAACAGAATAAAAATAAGTTAATATATTATGAAAAATTGCCAAAAGGCAAACGTATATAAGTAGATGACTTTACTTATTAATTTTCCAATCTGGATGAATAATTTATATACATTTTATCGTATAATTCTTTTATATTTATATAATTGTTAATTCCCAAATAAGGGAACGAGGGAAAATTACTCTACATATTGACATAATAATAAAACATAAAAATAACATATGATATGATCACCGACGCTAAAGACATGTATACTAATATTATTCACCCAGAGGATTATTAAGGATATGAACAATTTGAACTTATCTGAGTACAATTATCTATGCATTAAAACAAATCACTTAACCCAGCATGTCCAATTTAACTCATGATATGAATACTTCATCCCTTTCTTCTCAGGTATTTTTTTTTGTGGCATTTCTTAAAGGAAGTAAAATTGATTAGTAAAAACAAATATATAGCCTTATTTAGGCTGGGTTATTTTCTACATACTCAAGCATAAATGAATCGATAAATTTTATTAGAAAATGAATTATTATTTTTATATAAGATTATCGTACTTTGAAATATATAGTTAGTAGGGAATTGTATGTAGTTAGATAAATACGAATGTTAACAAATAATGATAAAATGTTCATCAAGAAAAAAAGATATATTAATTAGTCAAATTACTCATATATTCTTCTTGAAATGCAGAGGATGAGAACATGTTGTTACTCATAACTTTGTTACCTTAGATAAGTAGGTATATGATTTATTAAAAACATATAAACGTAATACATGAAATTATATGGTTTGTTTGTAAACAGATACAAATCTTACGCTGGTTTTTTATATGATATGATACTCCAATACATCTTCTTAATCGAAGAGTAACATCATGCTAAAGACAGTGCGATAACAACAACAGTCTTTAGTAAGATATAAGAGGATTTCCTGTTATATTCCAAAAATTTCCAATTTTGTTTATGGTTGTGTGAGGGTTTGTTTTTATATCATTTATAAATGACTTTATAATATATTTAATCCTTGAAAAGAAAATCATGGAGGGGGAAGGGGGATGTTTATTCTAATGCACTTGATATATAACCAATTTATATTAATGTCTATACCCTCGTCTTAACATTATTTTATAATGAATGTAACATAAGATATTAAACCTAGCGATATGAATACCTTTTATCCGGGGAGAATTACCACTCAGTATTAAACTATTGTAGATCAACAGCACAACTAAATATTTACTGGGATTACAAGAAGATTTAAGTAAAATTATTTGCTATTCATTCACTGATAAATGTTTGTTTGTTTTTTTTTGATAAAATATGGTTTGTCTTTCACACTAAACCGTTAACTTATACCAAATTCAACAAATTTCAATATGCACATAAATTACTTTCATAAATTTAAAAAAATTAAACTTTTCAAAACTGTTTGGGTACAAGTTAATAACAAATTTAAAAAAAAAATTATTAATTATAATTATGTAATATTTACTTATTTAATACTAACAAATGTATAGAGTGAATATTTACAATTGCTACTTAAAGAGTAAACTTTCCATAAAAATAAAAAGAAATAAAAAAAATTACTTCATTCATCTATGCGAATAATCAATAATTAATTAATTTCATAAGAACATAAAAATAAAACCACAAATCAAATGTAGTACAGTCAATCTTGGGTTTAATGAGCTACCTTTGCCTTCATATGAGGAAAGGACAGTAACGCTTGATATTTGAGGGGTATCACTAGATGACTGAGGGGGCACGTAAGTGGTTTGTGGCGACAATGTCGTTGGAGCATTGTATGAGCTTGATGACTTAGTATCAGCATATGAGGTGGCGACGGATACAGCAGATTTACTTTGAGCTGCATTTTGAGACGCAGTGTCTAGGTTACCAATTGTGGAAGTAGAGCCTTGTGAATTATATTGTTGAGTAGTAGTGTCTGTGTTTATTGGTGAGGCATTTAATTTAGAAGACGACATTGCAGAATTACCTTCTTCTCCAGAGCTATTAGCACCATTACTGTTCAAAACTGATGCAGTGCCAGAAGCATATGGTGCAACGCTACTGATAGGTGTTGTTAAAGTTGAAGCGACAGTAATAGCTCCAGGATTAACTACGCTCGAAATAGACTTAGAAGAAGCCTCTTGATTTGAAACAATGAAGTTGCTAGATGCAGTCGACGAAGAAACCTGTTGTGTATTAACACCACTGCTGTACTCTGTAACATGTGTAGCAGACATTTTTGCAGTTTCTATAATAGTAGATGAGGTTTCACTGATTTTTGTTGCTGTACCAACGTCTTTAGACTGTCCAATCGAACTACCTTGAATAGTTGAATGAATTTTGCTTTCATAGCTGTTGATAGAGGCAACAAAAGATGTAGGACTTGCAACTGAAGTGTTCCAATATATGCCTCTGCTGGACTTATAAGATGATAAAATCTTCGAGTAACCTTTTGAGGCAGTAACAACGACTTCTGGAGTGACGTAGCTGTCAGATCCAGTCACACTGGTGGTGTAGGTGCTGCTGACCAAGTTGGAAGCTGAGCCAGAGACAGAGGTAGCGTAGATGGTGGTGGTTGGCTTGGTGCCTAAGATACCGGCTGCGGAGGAACCTGCAGCACTGCTAGAGGCTGAGGCTGAGGATGAAGCTGGGGTAGCAACGGTCACAATGACTTCTGGAGTGACGTAGCTGTCAGATCCAGTCACACTGGTGGTGTAGGTGCTGCTGACCAAGTTGGAAGCTGAGCCAGAGACAGAGGTAGCGTAGATGGTGGTGGTTGGCTTGGTGCCTAAGATACCGGCTGCAGAAGAAGCTGGGGTAGCAACGGTCACAATGACTTCTGGAGTGACGTAGCTGTCAGATCCAGTCACACTGGTGGTGTAGGTGCTGCTGACCAAGTTGGAAGCTGAGCCAGAGACAGAGGTAGCGTAGATGGTGGTGGTTGGCTTGGTGCCTAAGATACCGGCTGCAGAAGAAGCTGGGGTAGCAACGGTCACAATGACTTCTGGAGTGACGTAGCTGTCAGATCCAGTCACACTGGTGGTGTAGGTGCTGCTGACCAAGTTGGAAGCTGAGCCAGAGACAGAGGTAGCGTAGATGGTGGTGGTTGGCTTGGTGCCTAAGATACCGGCTGCGGAGGAACCTGCAGCACTGCTAGAGGCTGAGGCTGAGGATGAAGCTGGGGTAGCAACGGTCACAATGACTTCTGGAGTGACGTAGCTGTCAGATCCAGTCACACTGGTGGTGTAGGTGCTGCTGACCAAGTTGGAAGCTGAGCCAGAGACAGAGGTAGCGTAGATGGTGGTGGTTGGCTTGGTGCCTAAGATACCGGCTGCGGAGGAACCTGCAGCACTGCTAGAGGCTGAGGCTGAGGATGAAGCTGGGGTAGCAACGGTCACAATGACTTCTGGAGTGACGTAGCTGTCAGATCCAGTCACACTGGTGGTGTAGGTGCTGCTGACCAAGTTGGAAGCTGAGCCAGAGACAGAGGTAGCGTAGATGGTGGTGGTTGGCTTGGTGCCTAAGATACCGGCTGCAGAAGAAGCTGGGGTAGCAACGGTCACAATGACTTCTGGAGTGACGTAGCTGTCAGATCCAGTCACACTGGTGGTGTAGGTGCTGCTGACCAAGTTGGAAGCTGAGCCAGAGACAGAGGTAGCGTAGATGGTGGTGGTTGGCTTGGTGCCTAAGATACCGGCTGCAGAAGAAGCTGGGGTAGCAACGGTCACAATGACTTCTGGAGTGACGTAGCTGTCAGATCCAGTCACACTGGTGGTGTAGGTGCTGCTGACCAAGTTGGAAGCTGAGCCAGAGACAGAGGTAGCGTAGATGGTGGTGGTTGGCTTGGTGCCTAAGATACCGGCTGCGGAGGAACCTGCAGCACTGCTAGAGGCTGAGGCTGAGGATGAAGCTGGGGTAGCAACGGTCACAATGACTTCTGGAGTGACGTAGCTGTCAGATCCAGTCACACTGGTGGTGTAGGTGCTGCTGACCAAGTTGGAAGCTGAGCCAGAGACAGAGGTAGCGTAGATGGTGGTGGTTGGCTTGGTGCCTAAGATACCGGCTGCAGAAGAAGCTGGGGTAGCAACGGTCACAATGACTTCTGGAGTGACGTAGCTGTCAGATCCAGTCACACTGGTGGTGTAGGTGCTGCTGACCAAGTTGGAAGCTGAGCCAGAGACAGAGGTAGCGTAGATGGTGGTGGTTGGCTTGGTGCCTAAGATACCGGCTGCAGAAGAAGCTGGGGTAGCAACGGTCACAATGACTTCTGGAGTGACGTAGCTGTCAGATCCAGTCACACTGGTGGTGTAGGTGCTGCTGACCAAGTTGGAAGCTGAGCCAGAGACAGAGGTAGCGTAGATGGTGGTGGTTGGCTTGGTGCCTAAGATACCGGCTGCGGAGGAACCTGCAGCACTGCTAGAGGCTGAGGCTGAGGATGAAGCTGGGGTAGCAACGGTCACAATGACTTCTGGAGTGACGTAGCTGTCAGATCCAGTCACACTGGTGGTGTAGGTGCTGCTGACCAAGTTGGAAGCTGAGCCAGAGACAGAGGTAGCGTAGATGGTGGTGGTTGGCTTGGTGCCTAAGATACCGGCTGCGGAGGAACCTGCAGCACTGCTAGAGGCTGAGGCTGAGGATGAAGCTGGGGTAGCAACGGTCACAATGACTTCTGGAGTGACGTAGCTGTCAGATCCAGTCACACTGGTGGTGTAGGTGCTGCTGACCAAGTTGGAAGCTGAGCCAGAGACAGAGGTAGCGTAGATGGTGGTGGTTGGCTTGGTGCCTAAGATACCGGCTGCGGAGGAACCTGCAGCACTGCTAGAGGCTGAGGCTGAGGATGAAGCTGGGGTAGCAACGGTCACAATGACTTCTGGAGTGACGTAGCTGTCAGATCCAGTCACACTGGTGGTGTAGGTGCTGCTGACCAAGTTGGAAGCTGAGCCAGAGACAGAGGTAGCGTAGATGGTGGTGGTTGGCTTGGTGCCTAAGATACCGGCTGCGGAGGAACCTGCAGCACTGCTAGAGGCTGAGGCTGAGGATGAAGCTGGGGTAGCAACGGTCACAATGACTTCTGGAGTGACGTAGCTGTCAGATCCAGTCACACTGGTGGTGTAGGTGCTGCTGACCAAGTTGGAAGCTGAGCCAGAGACAGAGGTAGCGTAGATGGTGGTGGTTGGCTTGGTGCCTAAGATACCGGCTGCAGAAGAAGCTGGGGTAGCAACGGTCACAATGACTTCTGGAGTGACGTAGCTGTCAGATCCAGTCACACTGGTGGTGTAGGTGCTGCTGACCAAGTTGGAAGCTGAGCCAGAGACAGAGGTAGCGTAGATGGTGGTGGTTGGCTTGGTGCCTAAGATACCGGCTGCAGAAGAAGCTGGGGTAGCAACGGTCACAATGACTTCTGGAGTGACGTAGCTGTCAGATCCAGTCACACTGGTGGTGTAGGTGCTGCTGACCAAGTTGGAAGCTGAGCCAGAGACAGAGGTAGCGTAGATGGTGGTGGTTGGCTTGGTGCCTAAGATACCGGCTGCGGAGGAACCTGCAGCACTGCTAGAGGCTGAGGCTGAGGATGAAGCTGGGGTAGCAACGGTCACAATGACTTCTGGAGTGACGTAGCTGTCAGATCCAGTCACACTGGTGGTGTAGGTGCTGCTGACCAAGTTGGAAGCTGAGCCAGAGACAGAGGTAGCGTAGATGGTGGTGGTTGGCTTGGTGCCTAAGATACCGGCTGCAGAAGAAGCTGGGGTAGCAACGGTCACAATGACTTCTGGAGTGACGTAGCTGTCAGATCCAGTCACACTGGTGGTGTAGGTGCTGCTGACCAAGTTGGAAGCTGAGCCAGAGACAGAGGTAGCGTAGATGGTGGTGGTTGGCTTGGTGCCTAAGATACCGGCTGCAGAAGAAGCTGGGGTAGCAACGGTCACAATGACTTCTGGAGTGACGTAGCTGTCAGATCCAGTCACACTGGTGGTGTAGGTGCTGCTGACCAAGTTGGAAGCTGAGCCAGAGACAGAGGTAGCGTAGATGGTGGTGGTTGGCTTGGTGCCTAAGATACCGGCTGCAGAAGAAGCTGGGGTAGCAACGGTCACAATGACTTCTGGAGTGACGTAGCTGTCAGATCCAGTCACACTGGTGGTGTAGGTGCTGCTGACCAAGTTGGAAGCTGAGCCAGAGACAGAGGTAGCGTAGATGGTGGTGGTTGGCTTGGTGCCTAAGATACCGGCTGCAGAAGAAGCTGGGGTAGCAACGGTCACAATGACTTCTGGAGTGACGTAGCTGTCGGATCCAGTCACACTGGTGGTGTAGGTGCTGCTGACCAAGTTGGAAGCTGAGCCAGAGACAGAGGTAGCGTAGATGGTGGTGGTTGGCTTGGTGCCTAAGATACCGGCTGCAGAAGAAGCTGGGGTAGCAACGGTCACAATGACTTCTGGAGTGACGTAGCTGTCAGATCCAGTCACACTGGTGGTGTAGGTGCTGCTGACCAAGTTGGAAGCTGAGCCAGAGACAGAGGTAGCGTAGATGGTGGTGGTTGGCTTGGTGCCTAAGATACCGGCTGACGATGAATCAAGTACGGTTGTACTTGAAGATGGATATGGAACGTAAACCACCACAAATACTTCATTTGTATAAGTGCTTCCCACAGGTATGGAAGTTTGCGTATAGGTAGAGGTCACTCTGGACGCAATACTTCTAGTTCTAGTAGCATATGACGTGAAAAGAGGTTCATTGGTTGAGGATGAAGCTGGGGTAGCAACGGTCACAATGACTTCTGGAGTGACGTAGCTGTCAGATCCAGTCACACTGGTGGTGTAGGTGCTGCTGACCAAGTTGGAAGCTGAGCCAGAGACAGAGGTAGCGTAGATGGTGGTGGTTGGCTTGGTGCCTAAGATACCGGCTGACGATGAATCAAGTACGGTTGTACTTGAAGATGGATATGGAACGTAAACCACCACAAATACTTCATTTGTATAAGTGCTTCCCACAGGTATGGAAGTTTGCGTATAGGTAGAGGTCACTCTGGACGCAATACTTCTAGTTCTAGTAGCATATGACGTGAAAAGAGGTTCATTGGTTGAGGATGAAGCTGGGGTAGCAACGGTCACAATGACTTCTGGAGTGACGTAGCTGTCAGATCCAGTCACACTGGTGGTGTAGGTGCTGCTGACCAAGTTGGAAGCTGAGCCAGAGACAGAGGTAGCGTAGATGGTGGTGGTTGGCTTGGTGCCTAAGATACCGGCTGCAGAAGAAGCTGGGGTAGCAACGGTCACAATGACTTCTGGAGTGACGTAGCTGTCAGATCCAGTCACACTGGTGGTGTAGGTGCTGCTGACCAAGTTGGAAGCTGAGCCAGAGACAGAGGTAGCGTAGATGGTGGTGGTTGGCTTGGTGCCTAAGATACCGGCTGCAGAAGAAGCTGGGGTAGCAACGGTCACAATGACTTCTGGAGTGACGTAGCTGTCAGATCCAGTCACACTGGTGGTGTAGGTGCTGCTGACCAAGTTGGAAGCTGAGCCAGAGACAGAGGTAGCGTAGATGGTGGTGGTTGGCTTGGTGCCTAAGATACCGGCTGCAGAAGAAGCTGGGGTAGCAACGGTCACAATGACTTCTGGAGTGACGTAGCTGTCAGATCCAGTCACACTGGTGGTGTAGGTGCTGCTGACCAAGTTGGAAGCTGAGCCAGAGACAGAGGTAGCGTAGATGGTGGTGGTTGGCTTGGTGCCTAAGATACCGGCTGCAGAAGAAGCTGGGGTAGCAACGGTCACAATGACTTCTGGAGTGACGTAGCTGTCAGATCCAGTCACACTGGTGGTGTAGGTGCTGCTGACCAAGTTGGAAGCTGAGCCAGAGACAGAGGTAGCGTAGATGGTGGTGGTTGGCTTGGTGCCTAAGATACCGGCTGCAGAAGAAGCTGGGGTAGCAACGGTCACAATGACTTCTGGAGTGACGTAGCTGTCAGATCCAGTCACACTGGTGGTGTAGGTGCTGCTGACCAAGTTGGAAGCTGAGCCAGAGACAGAGGTAGCGTAGATGGTGGTGGTTGGCTTGGTGCCTAAGATACCGGCTGACGATGAATCAAGTACGGTTGTACTTGAAGATGGATATGGAACGTAAACCACCACAAATACTTCATTTGTATAAGTGCTTCCCACAGGTATGGAAGTTTGCGTATAGGTAGAGGTCACTCTGGACGCAATACTTCTAGTTCTAGTAGCATATGACGTGAAAAGAGGTTCATTGGTTGAGGATGAAGCTGGGGTAGCAACGGTCACAATGACTTCTGGAGTGACGTAGCTGTCAGATCCAGTCACACTGGTGGTGTAGGTGCTGCTGACCAAGTTGGAAGCTGAGCCAGAGACAGAGGTAGCGTAGATGGTGGTGGTTGGCTTGGTGCCTAAGATACCGGCTGCAGAAGAAGCTGGGGTAGCAACGGTCACAATGACTTCTGGAGTGACGTAGCTGTCAGATCCAGTCACACTGGTGGTGTAGGTGCTGCTGACCAAGTTGGAAGCTGAGCCAGAGACAGAGGTAGCGTAGATGGTGGTGGTTGGCTTGGTGCCTAAGATACCGGCTGACGATGAATCAAGTACGGTTGTACTTGAAGATGGATATGGAACGTAAACCACCACAAATACTTCATTTGTATAAGTGCTTCCCACAGGTATGGAAGTTTGCGTATAGGTAGAGGTCACTCTGGACGCAATACTTCTAGTTCTAGTAGCATATGACGTGAAAAGAGGTTCATTGGTTGAGGATGAAGCTGGGGTAGCAACGGTCACAATGACTTCTGGAGTGACGTAGCTGTCAGATCCAGTCACACTGGTGGTGTAGGTGCTGCTGACCAAGTTGGAAGCTGAGCCAGAGACAGAGGTAGCGTAGATGGTGGTGGTTGGCTTGGTGCCTAAGATACCGGCTGACGATGAATCAAGTACGGTTGTACTTGAAGATGGATATGGAACGTAAACCACCACAAATACTTCATTTGTATAAGTGCTTCCCACAGGTATGGAAGTTTGCGTATAGGTAGAGGTCACTCTGGACGCAATACTTCTAGTTCTAGTAGCATATGACGTGAAAAGAGGTTCATTGGTTGAGGATGAAGCTGGGGTAGCAACGGTCACAATGACTTCTGGAGTGACGTAGCTGTCAGATCCAGTCACACTGGTGGTGTAGGTGCTGCTGACCAAGTTGGAAGCTGAGCCAGAGACAGAGGTAGCGTAGATGGTGGTGGTTGGCTTGGTGCCTAAGATACCGGCTGCAGAAGAAGCTGGGGTAGCAACGGTCACAATGACTTCTGGAGTGACGTAGCTGTCAGATCCAGTCACACTGGTGGTGTAGGTGCTGCTGACCAAGTTGGAAGCTGAGCCAGAGACAGAGGTAGCGTAGATGGTGGTGGTTGGCTTGGTGCCTAAGATACCGGCTGACGATGAATCAAGTACGGTTGTACTTGAAGATGGATATGGAACGTAAACCACCACAAATACTTCATTTGTATAAGTGCTTCCCACAGGTATGGAAGTTTGCGTATAGGTAGAGGTCACTCTGGACGCAATACTTCTAGTTCTAGTAGCATATGACGTGAAAAGAGGTTCATTGGTTGAGGATGAAGCTGGGGTAGCAACGGTCACAATGACTTCTGGAGTGACGTAGCTGTCAGATCCAGTCACACTGGTGGTGTAGGTGCTGCTGACCAAGTTGGAAGCTGAGCCAGAGACAGAGGTAGCGTAGATGGTGGTGGTTGGCTTGGTGCCTAAGATACCGGCTGCAGAAGAAGCTGGGGTAGCAACGGTCACAATGACTTCTGGAGTGACGTAGCTGTCAGATCCAGTCACACTGGTGGTGTAGGTGCTGCTGACCAAGTTGGAAGCTGAGCCAGAGACAGAGGTAGCGTAGATGGTGGTGGTTGGCTTGGTGCCTAAGATACCGGCTGCAGAAGAAGCTGGGGTAGCAACGGTCACAATGACTTCTGGAGTGACGTAGCTGTCAGATCCAGTCACACTGGTGGTGTAGGTGCTGCTGACCAAGTTGGAAGCTGAGCCAGAGACAGAGGTAGCGTAGATGGTGGTGGTTGGCTTGGTGCCTAAGATACCGGCTGCAGAAGAAGCTGGGGTAGCAACGGTCACAATGACTTCTGGAGTGACGTAGCTGTCAGATCCAGTCACACTGGTGGTGTAGGTGCTGCTGACCAAGTTGGAAGCTGAGCCAGAGACAGAGGTAGCGTAGATGGTGGTGGTTGGCTTGGTGCCTAAGATACCGGCTGACGATGAATCAAGTACGGTTGTACTTGAAGATGGATATGGAACGTAAACCACCACAAATACTTCATTTGTATAAGTGCTTCCCACAGGTATGGAAGTTTGCGTATAGGTAGAGGTCACTCTGGACGCAATACTTCTAGTTCTAGTAGCATATGACGTGAAAAGAGGTTCATTGGTTGAGGATGAAGCTGGGGTAGCAACGGTCACAATGACTTCTGGAGTGACGTAGCTGTCAGATCCAGTCACACTGGTGGTGTAGGTGCTGCTGACCAAGTTGGAAGCTGAGCCAGAGACAGAGGTAGCGTAGATGGTGGTGGTTGGCTTGGTGCCTAAGATACCGGCTGCAGAAGAAGCTGGGGTAGCAACGGTCACAATGACTTCTGGAGTGACGTAGCTGTCAGATCCAGTCACACTGGTGGTGTAGGTGCTGCTGACCAAGTTGGAAGCTGAGCCAGAGACAGAGGTAGCGTAGATGGTGGTGGTTGGCTTGGTGCCTAAGATACCGGCTGCAGAAGAAGCTGGGGTAGCAACGGTCACAATGACTTCTGGAGTGACGTAGCTGTCAGATCCAGTCACACTGGTGGTGTAGGTGCTGCTGACCAAGTTGGAAGCTGAGCCAGAGACAGAGGTAGCGTAGATGGTGGTGGTTGGCTTGGTGCCTAAGATACCGGCTGCAGAAGAAGCTGGGGTAGCAACGGTCACAATGACTTCTGGAGTGACGTAGCTGTCAGATCCAGTCACACTGGTGGTGTAGGTGCTGCTGACCAAGTTGGAAGCTGAGCCAGAGACAGAGGTAGCGTAGATGGTGGTGGTTGGCTTGGTGCCTAAGATACCGGCTGACGATGAATCAAGTACGGTTGTACTTGAAGATGGATATGGAACGTAAACCACCACAAATACTTCATTTGTATAAGTGCTTCCCACAGGTATGGAAGTTTGCGTATAGGTAGAGGTCACTCTGGACGCAATACTTCTAGTTCTAGTAGCATATGACGTGAAAAGAGGTTCATTGGTTGAGGATGAAGCTGGGGTAGCAACGGTCACAATGACTTCTGGAGTGACGTAGCTGTCAGATCCAGTCACACTGGTGGTGTAGGTGCTGCTGACCAAGTTGGAAGCTGAGCCAGAGACAGAGGTAGCGTAGATGGTGGTGGTTGGCTTGGTGCCTAAGATACCGGCTGACGATGAATCAAGTACGGTTGTACTTGAAGATGGATATGGAACGTAAACCACCACAAATACTTCATTTGTATAAGTGCTTCCCACAGGTATGGAAGTTTGCGTATAGGTAGAGGTCACTCTGGACGCAATACTTCTAGTTCTAGTAGCATATGACGTGAAAAGAGGTTCATTGGTTGAGGATGAAGCTGGGGTAGCAACGGTCACAATGACTTCTGGAGTGACGTAGCTGTCAGATCCAGTCACACTGGTGGTGTAGGTGCTGCTGACCAAGTTGGAAGCTGAGCCAGAGACAGAGGTAGCGTAGATGGTGGTGGTTGGCTTGGTGCCTAAGATACCGGCTGCAGAAGAAGCTGGGGTAGCAACGGTCACAATGACTTCTGGAGTGACGTAGCTGTCGGATCCAGTCACACTGGTGGTGTAGGTGCTGCTGACCAAGTTGGAAGCTGAGCCAGAGACAGAGGTAGCGTAGATGGTGGTGGTTGGCTTGGTGCCTAAGATACCGGCTGCAGAAGAAGCTGGGGTAGCAACGGTCACAATGACTTCTGGAGTGACGTAGCTGTCAGATCCAGTCACACTGGTGGTGTAGGTGCTGCTGACCAAGTTGGAAGCTGAGCCAGAGACAGAGGTAGCGTAGATGGTGGTGGTTGGCTTGGTGCCTAGGTTGCTAGTAGAAATCGTGGATTTTAGTGAATTGGAATGCAAGGAACTACTGGTATTAGATGGGATTTTGATTATAATAACTGGAATGTCAGTTGATGAACCGTCAGTACCACTTATAGTAGAGATGTAAGTAGATGTCTCTGGGGCAGTCACAGACCCAGTAGTTGTTGTATAAATAGTAGAAGCGTATGGTGTTTCCACTATAATTACATCGACCTTAGTAGTAGAGTTGTTAGTACCGACAATGTCAGATGTGTAAGTGGAAGTAACTGGAGCAGTCACTAACCCGGTAGTTGTAGTATATATAGTGGATGTGTAAGGAGTTTGGACATCAACTATAATTTCAACAGTGGATGAGCCATCACTTCCAAGAACTGTCGTTGTATATGTAGTTGTAACAGTTGTAGAAACAGAGGCCGCGGTTGTTGTAGTGTAAGTTGATGGAAATGGTGTCTGTATTTCTTTTATAATAATTTCGGTTATGGTATTGTCAGTACCTGTTACGAAAGTTGTAGACGTTGATGTAGTTGGAGATGAAATCGAATTTGTCTCGACAGAGGTTATAGTAGTTGTTGCAGCTAGCAATGGAATCCAGCTAGGACTTGTTGGTACTTGCACTGTTAATTCGGGATATTTACACTCCCTTGCGTATAAGAGAGCATTGCTATTTCTATCTGAACCGCCAGCATTAGTGTCGTCGTAAGTTATGGATGCCATACAGTTCGCATTATAACCCGTACCAATGTCGATTTTGTGATAAGTGAATAAGGCCAAAGTGATATCCAGTATACCTGTTGTGGAATCATATGACCAACTTACTACACCTCGTTTGAAAACCAAGATATTTCCCCCTCCCCAACCTCTCACTTTAATATAATCCGTTGTGCTTTGGGTAGGAAAAAATATTACTGAAGAGGATGAAGTCATATAAATTGTTTGGTCCCTAACGTAACCAGGGGCAGTAGAGTCCTCGGGATGGAAATATTGAGCATTGTCACCAAGAATAACGGATCCACCACCACTAACAGTGCCCATAAAATAAAAAACAGTATTTTCTACATAGATGGTACCAGCATTGTTAATGGTTACACCAGTGGAAGGTTGAATTTTAAAAACACTCTTCCAGTTGGAATTAGAGGGTTGACTAACATATATAAGACCATTGTTTGTGATAGAAGTGGTAGGATTTATCATATAGGAATTACCTTCCACTCCAGGTCCAATCATATACCATTTCCCATTATTCGTAATGGAAGTACTGCTAAAGGCATAACTAATAGCGCCAGAAACATTCTTTCCGTTCATGGACATTAATCCATCATTAGTAATAGAGTTACCCGAATGAACAATAGTAAGGGTGGTATCATCAGTGTTGGTATCACCCACGTACAAAGACCCATAGACATTAATATCACTACTGAAGGTTACTTCGTTGTCTTGAAGTAAAGCCAAAAGGGCATTCTTGTTAACAGTAATACTTTGTCCAGAGATATCACTGTTTCGTAAGTATGTATCGCTTGAGATTGTAAGCGCATTGGCACTTAAAAAGAGAAATGCCAATGAGCTAAATATAAATTTAAGTTTATTAAACGTCATTGGCGTTGTTTGGTGTGTTCTTCTTACGGGGAGGTACAATAGACTATAAAGTTGAGTGAGGGAGCGGAAGAAAAAATAGCTGGAAAGATGAAGGAATTTAGCCTTGTTACTTATATATAAAAATACTGGTGGGATACGGTTAATAGTTATTGGTATTTGAGGAAATCAATTGCACCAATGTTAATCACTTCCTTCTATTGTTAGCCAATATGAAGGAGGAAAACTAATGAAAGAAAAGTAAAAATGGCTCTGCACAAATATTCTAAACCTGAACATATTGTTTGTGTGAAAATCTTTCCAGGCAAAACCCGTAATAACAATAACAATTTCCACATACTCATACAAAGTATACTAAATTCAAATAGAACAACGCTTGGTTTGCTCCGCTTATATCGAATAAAATGACCAAGAAGATATTATTTGCTTTAGTTCTTCCGCGAATTTGTTAACAGTAGTCTACTCACAATAGCCCCCTCACGATATATATCTTTACAACAATACACCAATTGTACCCCCTCTTGTAAAATCTTTTGCCAAAAACATCTTTGCTTAGATTTTGTGGATATGCAAGATTAATTGTTCCTTCAGCATAGTCTTATCAATAAGAATTGTTGATGTCATCTTTTGTAGAAAAAAAACAATATCGAGATCTGCTTAGGAATATTTATGACTAAAATAGGCCTTGGAAACCAAAGAAATCTATTAAGAATCCAAATTATTAAAAGTTGCCGCTGGTCAAAAAAAATTTTACAAAAAACTCAGGAGATGAAAAACTTGGAACTCATTGGAGAAAACAATAGACGAAAGATTAGAAATAAAATTAAATTTTGATAAAAAAAAAGCTGTAAAGAGGGAGGGCGGAAAAATGGTGTTACTCAGAAGAAAATTCTGAAAAAACGGAAACATGCATAGAAAAGACAAAATGTTCGTGTATTGTAATTATCAGAATATAGTCAAAACAAAGCGATACTTTGTTTTCCTGTTTATTATTATTTAACGAGAAAGATTTGTTTTCAAAAAAAATTGATAATTAAAGAGAAAACAATTACTCATTTAGAATAAACAATGGTCTAGGAAAACATGTAAAATAATATCGGGTTGTTCGTCTGTTAATAAGCGGAAAAGTTGAAGAGTTTTCTTTCAAGTACAATAGAATTTCTTTTTTTTTACTTTCGATAATAGCTCGCTTAAAATAATAAGAAAGTTTTTCGGTACAAAGCAGAACACTGAGCTATATGCTACATTTTAATCGACAATTCTTATCATTAATTTTATTGTCGATGGAATGGTTTTGGTTACAAGTGATAACAGACCTTTTCTTACCAATGATGTGTTATTATGAATGTCCTCGCAAATAATATAGCGTTATGTAACTATTTAGTTTTTTTAATGTTTCTAGATTCAATTATACTGAAGCTATACAGACCCATATTTCAGAATATTTCTGGTTATTCGAAATTTTATTTAAAATATCAATGGTTAAATAGTTTTCGGATTATACTATTGAAGGGGTTTTTTTTATTCTTTGAAGAGGAGGGATGAGAATTCTATTGAAATTTAAAATAATATAAAAAAAAAGTAAAGAACTTTATTGTTGGAAAAGAAGGCATGCATCTAGACTTTAAAGCTATCTTTGTAATGATGCTGTTATTTTAAAAAAGAAAAAGAAGATACTTTGGTTCAAAAGCATTGTTTGTTTGTTCTTTTGTTTTGTTGACTCGCTGTTGAGGGAAAAATAATAGAGAACGAAAATCCCTATTTGAACTCCTTGTCTGTTATTTCCGAAAATCTTGCAATGAACCAAAATTTATCAGGGTTTTCAATCTAGTTTCACATCTTAAAACGTTCTGCAGGAATAGCCTTTTGTCACTCAGAAACGTGGTGCAAAATGACATTTTCCTCAAGGTACGGATAACATTGTGAAGATCGACATTTACTTTGGTTCCCTTGTCCATAGAACTCTTCAGAGGGTGAATTTTTTTAAAACTAAAAAACGATAAAAGGAAGCAACTTTTTTATTACTGTTAAGACAACCCCTTTCTTTACGTACATGTGTTTAAGTGTTATGTGTATTAAATTAAGTTTATTCGGTCATCTTATAACTACCATTAAGTCGGCATCTTAGAGTTCAATAATCATCTTGTTGGTTGGTTCTGATATTCAGCAAGTATTTCCAAGTATCAACTTACTCTCAGATACACTAAAACGTAAAACTCGAGTCTCTTGTTTTGTTTTTCCCATTCATGTTGGCTAGTAGCATATTCCAAAGCCGCAAAACTGTAAGTTAAAATGTCTCCTAAGCATCTTTTAATCTTACATTGTCGAAATTTTTTCTTTTGAAAATTGCACTTGGAGATTAGTTTCTAATATTACATACTATTACTGACTTATCAATTATTGCTATAAATAATATTTGGTTATTAAAATTGTTTCTACAATATAAACATTATTAAATATTTTTCTCCATCAACTATATAATTGTATTAACAACTGTTAATTTCTTTAAGCAAGTACTGTAAGTAAAGTTTTGGCCTAGTAAGAAAAACAGTGATTTACAGATCGTGTTTATGTACCAGCTCTACGGTCAAGCTTAGTATGTGTACTATTTGTGTGATTAGTAAAGTAACTCCATCTTATTCAGGGATTACAACACAATATTATAGTTTACTACGTGTTTATAAGGAATTGCACGCAATATATGGAAAAAGCTCAAATCTAATAAAATAGATCACAAATAATTAGTTCTCTTGATAAGAAGAATAGCTGAATTTAACAACTGAATACTGTTGATATTTATTTTTACGAGAGTCAATGATTAATAAAAAACAATTTTGAGTAGTTTAATGAGGATAGTGCTGTGTTTGTAGAATTTCTTTGTTGATGAATATTATAATACTTAGTCCAATTTGTATGTGGATTATTACAGTTAACTCAACACATACACATGGACAATTGTTGATTGTTTGAAGTTCCATTATTTCTTACAGTATATTAGTATTAGTAATTACAGGTTGAATTTTCATCAAAACCATTTTTGACAATATCATGTATCATATTGCTTAATATAATTGTATGATAGAAGCTACCACATTCTTTACTGGTTTTACGTAAATCTGTAGCAATAGAGCAATAAGGTAAAGTGACATTCCCATGATAACTATTTTTGTGTAAAGAATTTCTTTTTAGTGTTTGTATCTGCTTCAATTAATTCTGTACCATTTTTTGCAGAGAAAAGATTAATTCCAAAAGTTTCTATGTGTTTGAAATATCATGATATAAATTGGTATGTGAATTTGTATTAAAAACTTTCTTTACTGAGTTTCTATATTATTGGTGCCTTTTTTTCTGCTAAACTCGTCTGGATAAAAATCTAATAATCGAATGATTTATCTTATCGTTGGATATTATGGTAGAAAAGGGAAACTATCCAATAAAGATTTTTTCAGCTTGATTTAGATTGCCATTCCTGACGGTTCTTGGAATAAAAATGTAGATACCTGTTTTTGCAGCACGATAGTAGGAAGTGATTTTCATCAGAAAGATTTACTGAAAATTAGGGAAGCCATACTAAGGTGGTTAATTTTTTTGCCTACTTATCCAAATGCCAAGGTTTGGTTATGGTTCTAACTTAGCCCAGATAAATATTTATTTTAAGAATACCATATAGAAACTTAGACCCAGTCGACCCTCAAGGTTATGACATCAGATATTAACGGAGGGGCATGACTAAAGATTTCGTCTTTTTGAATATATTTGGATTATTTACTTGTTGGTAAGGATATATGGCAAATATCCATGATTTTTTCTACATCATTGATTTTATATTGTTAAGAGTTTAATCTCAACAATATCTAAGGAGCTACTTCTAGAAAAATAAACAAGAGTGGAAGCTATGAAAGTTTTATATAATATTCCCCTAAATGAAGAATGCTATTATACATCTCTTTAGTTTCTTGGATCATAAACTTGTGAACAGTGTTAATGTTGTTAATTACATGTATCATAGGTAAATTTCACCTCGGTTTATTTACCAAGGAAGTATAAATTATACAAGTATACAAAGCATATAATAAAATAATATGCACCAATTCCTCATCAAAACTAGAAAATACAAGAGTAAATATTCTTACTTATATATTATTTATTCTTGATAAATATTTTACAACTTTTGTTGTTTTATGTTTCATATTTGTGAAACTGTGTATAATATCTTGATAAGTGTGGATTGTGCATTACACACGCATTTCTACTAAACGTGAATAATTTGTTTCCTGAAAGGATATTAGATTATTCCAATACTTGTCTACTTTAATTTTTAATAGTTTCATTACATAGTAAGGTAATATATTGAATATTGGTAAACAAAACTGTAGCTTTGACAGGAAAAAAATGTGTTAATGATTTAATCTTTTCGATAATTGTAATCCAAGCTTGTTGTAATTTAGTGATAAAATATTATTAAAGTATAAAACGTTCTGTATATTAGAGTTACTATTTTGTACTTTTACTTTACAATTTAAATTTATATTAAAATTTTGACAAAGTTGGAGGTTCAGGTTTTAGAGGAGGTTGCTTAATCTTTTGTTTTTATACATTCAGTATTTTGTGGCTATGAAGAACTAGAATTGCTGAAACAGAAGGTTCTGGAATAAAATATAATGAATCAATAAGATTTTAACCAATAAAGATAAATATTACAGCAAAAACATCTCTATAGGAGAATTATTGTTATTAAGATACTTTACCCCATGATACTTAAATGGGATATCCAAGTTTCCTAATAAGTAAACTAGCAAGTACCCTTAAAAGAATTACAATGGCAAATTGTAACTAATATTAATAGTCAATACACATTTCCAAGTATGTATAAGGAATATGAAGTAATCGATAAGCTATAATATTTTCCTCATTACTTTGTATATCCTCTGGGTGAATAATATTAGTATACATGTCTTTAGCATCGGTGATCATATCATATGTTATTTTTATGTTTTATTATTATGTCAATATGTAGAGTAATTTTCCCTCGTTCCCTTATTTGGGAATTAACAATTATATAAATATAAGAGAAATATACGATAAAATGTATATAAATGTAAGAGTTGTTGTGGGTAAATGGATGAATTATATCAATTAGTATAAATATAAACACTCTTACTTAAGCTCTATATAAAACTAATTAAATAACCCTGATGTAACTTGTAACTTGTTCTTGTTGAACTTGGTCGTTGTATGATATTAAGAGTCACCTCTTAATATCAGTACTAAGACACGCTTATATAAGATAATTACCTCTGGCCTAATTCCTCAATAATCAAATGCCTCTCGTCAAGATCTGATATAATTATCACTCCCTGAAAATCCTCCAATCAGGTTCAATACAATATACGAGCCACTGCGCACATGGCTGTACCAATCCTCCACCCAGACACTCAGGTGTTACCCGCAGGATTGCGTATCTACTGGACTTCCAGTTAGGTTCCTTACAATAAATTATTCATCCAGATTGGAAAATTAATAAGTAAAGTCATCTACTTATATATGTTTGCCTTTTGGCAATTTTTCATAATATATTAACTTATTTTTATTCTGTTTGATCTTATCTCCGTAATATTGTATGTGCAAAACAAACATTTTTCCTCTTTGATATATTTACATGTTTCTCAAACCGGTAATATATCATTCCAGCAAAATCTTCCTAACAGTATTTAACAATTTGAAGGATATATGTATGTGTCTTTGTTTATTTTTAAAACAACTCTTTTAATATGCTTATTTCCAACAAAACGTATAAAAATACACAAACATCGTATTTTTTAAAAAAGAAAATATAATGTAAGGGGTTATCTCAAGTAATATACTAAAATATGGATATTAATTATATATAAACACTTACAAATTATACAGTTGTTGATTCTAACTGGAGAACCAATTATATAATTCTTATTCTGATCGTTCTTCTTTCTTTCATCTATTAGGTAGAACCTAATAGATATAATAAGAATGTTAATGCTGATAATTACCTCTAGCACACTATCTCAATAATCAGAGGCCTCTTAAATAAGTTTCTCAGTAATTTGCCACCAACGGTTAATCCGACGATTGTTCGTTCGAATACACTCACAGCCTGGGCCCAGAGTTTCGGCTGTTCCAAGTCCTTCGCCTCGACATCAAGCGTTACCCGCGGACTACGTATTTCAGGATTTCTAATTAGGGCTTCTTACATATAAGGGGTTATCTCAATTAATCTACCAAATAATAAGAAGATGTGTCTAAGATGTTAGTGTAATTAGTAATCATGGTTAGATAATAAAATCATTCGTATATTTGTTATTATTACAATTCTTTGGTCTCCTCTATATAAAGTTTAAAAATAAATCTATATAAATATAAAATATAATTACATAGAATGTTCAGACAGAAATTATAAAATTTGTTTCTTTTCAATCTTTACCTTGTCCTTATATATAATTTAAAATTTTGGACAAGTAGTATATTTTCATATATTAATTAGTAACTTTTTCTTTTAGTGGTTTTAACAAAGTTATGTATAATTATGCCTATTGGTTCATCTTCAAGTATCGTTCGAATTATCCGCATACATCCGTCCAGTATTTCCAACATATTAACTATATATGAACATTTACAAATTAACAGTAGTTGATACTAACAAGTAAATCAATTATATTATTATTATTATTATTATATATTATTGTTTGTTTATCTATTAGGTTCTACCTAATAGACAATAATAAGAATGTTAATGCTGCTAATTACTTTGGCACTCTCTTAATAATCAGAGGTCTCTTATCTTATGATCATTCGTTCAAATACACTCACAGCCTGGGCCCAGAGTTTCGGCTGTTCCAAGTCCTTCACCTCAAAATCAAACGTTACCCCGTGGACTACGTATTTCAGAATTTCCAATTAGGACTTCTTACATTTTTTTTATTCATTTTTTTTTTAATAACACAAGTTCGTAAAATTTCATGTTTCAACAACTTAAAACTAGGTATTTAGACATTCTTAATATCAACAATAACTTATGACTTTCACTGTTCCAGCAAAAATATCGTTGACTAGTATTCATTAGCATTTAACTACAACAGAAAATTGTGAGAAATAGTTACCCTTGAAACAGATATCAGGCTACGCTTATCTTACGAATGTGTACACCTACCATCGTCATAAAAAATTAAATGCACATACCAAAACGATATACTAGATCCATATATGGAAAGACTCATATTTTTAGAAATATGAATGTGTCATAATATTTTCACATCTTCCTCATTTAAAAAGAAAATTTTCCTATTATTGATAATTCCACAATCATACAAACATTTAAAATATCATTGGAATGTCTATTATTTAAACATCATGCAATTATATGGAATCTGCTAAGTTCCATATATATGACAGGGAACTCTTATTATTTTAGGATACAAGCATTACAATAGTTGTTAGTATCATTTCTATGTAGGTAAATCCTCACTGTAATGAAATAATAATGGGAATCAGAATATAAACAGCAAATCTAATATTAAATAATATATTTACTATATACACAGTTACCTTCGTCGTATATTTCCCATATATAGTGATATTAGTGTTTGTTGAAACATTTATATTTTAAGAAGTAATGCTTGACATAATTATTTAAACCTAATATTTTACAATAACTTGAAAATTCTCCTACCTTTTGAGGTGAATAAAAATACTGAACACAATAAATTTGTAAACAAACTATTATTTGAACATTTTGAGATATGTATTAATAACTTACTTGTTTTCTTTACTACGTTTGTTATTAATTGAAAACAATTAAAAAAACTACTATAACGATGAAAATAATTTTTCATAATATATTCCCATACTACATCACTATATTTTATTATACTTATTCTATTCTTTCAACGAACTATCTTCCAAACTTTCTTCTTAATTTCTTTATTTGCATTAATAATAATAATATGTACAAAACAATTTATCATACTTATAAAATGTTGAAGTAAGGAAGGCGAAACTGCCACGTGGAAATAACAACAATATTCCCCTTTGTCTAGAGTCATTTTCACTATAATTCGGTTAATTCAAAGATGATCATAACATAGATACAAAAATATGGAAAATTTGCTTAAACACTTCTATTCGTATTATTCTACAAAAATAATTCATAATTCAATTTACATAAGAAATATCATATTTTATTAATTGTTGAAACATTGATTTTCAAACTTCAATTATGCATATACATATTACTGTGAAATATAATTGTCTGATGGTATAAGTGTACTAGTCAGTACTTCAAATGTAATCTAAAAAACAAATTGTACAATCCCCATTAGTCAACAGACATTTTATTGTATATTCTTTCTTTCAAAACCTGAACTAGACGATTTTATCGAAAATTTTTGATCACTATTCTCCTATTATCGAATAATATATATTTTATAATCAAAATATGATAGGTATGCCATCAATTACAAAGAGAAATACTACTTTTATAAAATTAATATTTTCTAGCATTCAATAATCGTAACTATATATAATTAAATATTCTTTTTATTTTCATTGTTCTAAGTGTTTTACGAGTACAATACATATATATATGTGTGTGTTGGAAAAGAAATAATATCTATTTAAATCTCCTCTGGGTGAATAATATTAGTATACATGTCTTTAGCGTCGGTGATCATGTCATATGTTATTTTTATCTTTTATTATTAGGTTAATATGTAGAGTAATTTTCCCTCATTCCCTTATTTGGGAATTAACAATTATATAAATATAAGAGAAATATACGATAAAATGTATATAAATTATTCATCCAGATTGGAAAATTAATAAGTAAAGTCATCTACTTATATATGTTTGCCTTTTGGCAATTTTTCATAATATATTAACTTATTTTTATTCTGTTTGATCTTATCTCCGTAATATTGTATGTGCAAAACAAACATTTTTCCTCTTTGATATATTTACATGTTTCTCAAACCGGTATTATATCATTCCAGCAAAATCTTTTGTTGTAACTTACAAGTATGTAACATATACTTCCACCACTAAATAAATTATTGTATGTAATATGTACTAAATTAGTGGACATGCATTTTTATGAATAATACATGCAAACATGATTGATAGATCAAATATGTGGGAAATCAATTTCTCATGCCCAAGTAGTTTGGAGACTAAATTTTATACCAGAGTACAGCAATATTCAATATATTTCACTGTCATTGCTGTCTTTAAGGTCGCCTCAAACGTGCTCATTCATGAAATTAGACATAAAAGAAACATAAAATAAGTTTTTGTTCAAAGTTCAGCTTTCGAGAGGTTGGTCAGTTCTATTCAAACAATCTGTTCCATCTCTAACATAGTCCTTAAAGTATTTATAATCTATCTAAAAAAAATTCATTTTTCTATCACTGTGACTTATTTTTTTCTTCCATGTGGTAAGTGCTGAAGATTTGTGTGGAATTAGGTGGCTATCATATCACCTAATAATAAGATGTGCCCACATGACCAGATAACTAGTATGATGATGACATCCTTTCACATAATACCTAACTTAAAAAATTGTAAAACTATTATTGTTCCATCAATCTGTTTCAAATGAAATGTCATAGAAACAGCATGCAATCATGTTTGGGATTAATGTTGAGTGATAAGAGAATCATGAAAAAAAAATACTAAGATGTGTTATTTTTGAGTACTTAAAAGATATGATCAGTAGAATATAGATATACACAATGCGTTAGTGCAAATATAAAAAAAAACAGCCATATTAAAACGAATGAGTACAATCAAGAAAGTATATAATTTTGTATATGTTACAAAAAATAGTAAATATCTCTGATTTTAGCATTATTATGCGACAGTTGACTACCGAAATAAATTTGCTGGAGAAGTTTTCTATGACTCAAAGGAACCTACAACAATTTTGAATCATAGTGTGTACAAATGACAAGAAAACTGGATTTTTACTATTTGAGGATAATTTTGTAATGTGTTAGAACTTGAATAAATTAGCAGAGCATTCCTAGCAGAACAACTGAAAATAAAATAAAAAAAATCTTTAAATAAAGAAATATAGATAAATATCTTAGATAAGCCCTCTACCAAAAAAACACAGCTTGATTTGAATGAAAATATAGTAAAAGCCGAATATGCAATCTGAGGTCCATTGTTAACTAAATTAGAAGAATACGAACGGCAATTAATCGAAAGATCAGGTTATTTACCGTTTGATCAAGTCACCAATGCATTAATTGGTAATCCTCAAGTATTGGATCAAAAAAAAAACAACCGTTAACTTTTACTAGACAGGTATTTATACAAAACACATCAATATTAGAACATAACAAGGTTTTACTTGCAAATAAAATATACAGAAAGGATGTGATTGAATGGGCAGAGGATTTGATATATAAAGTTGGGAAGTTTTTGGGAGCTTGCACCTTAACCAAGGGAATCCTTGGAATTCGTCAAGATGTTGCAGAATTCATTAAGGAGAGAGATGGTGAGGATTGCGATCCTGAAGATATATATTTGACAGATGGGGCTACATCTGCTATTATGCAAGTATTCAGTTTATTTGCAAAGGATAATAATACAGGTATCTTATTACCAATACCACAGTATCCTTTGTACACAGCATTGTTGGCTATGTATAATTTAGAATTGTTGCCATATTATTTAAATGAAGAGGATGGATGGTCTACAGATCCAGTTGAAATGGAAAGAGTGATCAAGGAATCACTGAGTAGAGGGATTACACCACAGGCGATGGTAATAATTAATCCAGGAAACCCTACAGGGTCGATACTGTCCTTTGATACACTAGCAGATATTTTAAAGCTTGCCAGCAAATATGGGATTATTGTTATTGCAGATGAAGTGTATCAACATAATATTATTAAGAACGATATACAATTTCATTCAATGAAAAAAGTATTGAGATGCTTACAGAGGTCAACACTAACTAATGGGGAATATGATAATGTGCAATTAATCTCTTTACATTCTGCCTCAAAGGGTGTGTCCGGAGAATGTGGTCAACGAGGTGGTTACATGGAAGTGATTGGTTTTAGTGAAGAAGTAAAGCAAGAATTATTTAAGCTATTTTCAATTTCGTTGTGTGCATGCACCTCTGGACAAGTTTTGGTAGATTTAATGGTGAAGAGACCACAACCTGGTGACGAATCCTATGAATCTGACTTGACGGAAAGACAACTGATTCATGATAACATGAAGACAAGGGCAGAAGAGTTATACAGGATATTCAGCAGTTTAGAAGGATTCGAATGTAAAGAACCACAAGGTGGGATGTACTTATTTCCGAAACTAACATTGCCTGAAAGCGCTATTAAAGAGGCTATATTAGCTGGGTATGAGCCAGACGAATATTACTGTCATAGGCTTTTAGATTCCACTGGTATCTGTGTTGTTCCAGGGACAGGTTTTAGACAGAAACCTGGGACGTATCATATAAGAACCACCTTCCTACCTGCAGGCACTGAATGGATACAAAGATGGAAGGAGTTCCATCTACAGTTCCTCGAACAGTACGCATCCTAACTAGTACACACACACACACACGCACACTTCTATACATATATACATATATACATATACATACATCCTTGTATGCACCTAATATATTATACCATTTCTCCTTCTGTGCATTCTCGAAAGGCTTAAAATCGTCGGTTACGTTGTCCCCCTCCCGTCCCCCGCCTGCGCCAGCCAAAATCCTCTTTCTTTGCAGGAAAGAGAAAGGGCGGGAAAAGAAACGAGACATAAAAATGAAATCAAATCAAATCGCCTATTTTGTCCATTTTATTTTATTTTTTTTATTTTTTTTCGTTTCCATGATGAGACAAGCTTGAGGGGCCCTCGAGGTTGACAGCAAGCATCTACTAAAAATAGAAAAGAGATAAGAGAAGCCAGCAGAGGAAAGAACACACGAAAAAACACATATGTGTATACACCTTTTGACAAGTGTGTAGTGGCGTGAACTTGGGTTTTGATATATAGTGTTGTGCAGGGTTCTCTGAAATCAAAGATTGACTATTACTAATATTCATAAGAATAAAGAGAGGTTCTCCCTTTATATATATTTTATTTCACTATTTTTTTTTTCTGTCTGATACTCACTCTTTTTTTTTGTTGTTGTTGTTGTTGTCTCAAGACAAGTTTTAAAAGTTGTTAACAGTGGATTGTTTCTTTGTTTGTTTAGGTTGTATTCTCCTATCGTGTTGCCTGCAAATCTGTCACAGTTCCCATATTGGTAGGAATGTCTAACCAACAACATGCAGTGACTCAAACAACCATGCAAGAACATCAAAAATTAATTAATCCAGGACAATCAAGGATTAATGATATGAGAACAACTGCAGTTGGCACTTCTGTGAAGATTTGTTCTAAATGTGATAAACCAATTTATCCTGAAAAGGATAACCACAATGGCACTTTAAAAGCATTGGGCAAGTATTATCATGAAAAATGTTTTGTTTGTTTTGATTGCCATAAACCACTTAAACCTAAATTCTTCCCATTTCAAGAAAAGCCAAAACAAGAGCCCATATTGCTTTGTCAATATCATTATTTTAAAAGACATAATCTACTATGTAAAGTATGCGATAAACCCCTCCGAGGTTTGTATTATACAGCCTTTGGAGGACGTTACGATGAAGAGCATTTCTCATGTACCATATGCAAAGAACCATGTGGTGTGCAGAAATGTTTTATGTTTGACGATAAATTGTATTGCAAATTCCATTTCTTGAAGTTTTTCTCCAAACGTTGTAAAGGTTGTAATTATCCGATATCGGATCAATATATTGAATTTCCAAAGGGGAATGAAATCCACTGCTGGCATCCGGAATGTTACGGGATCCACAAATATTGGCGTGTCAATTTGTCTCCAGATAATCTAGGTTTACCCAATATCCCTTTATTTAAATATGACCCAACTGTACCCTCATTAAACGATTCAAATCCTACGCCTGAGGATTTAGATAAACAGATGCAGGCCTTTTCTTTCATTTTGACCAAAAGTTGGACTGTTCTTTATAAATTTGAAGAAGCTACTGCCTCGTGTATATCAGATATGTTCCAATATTTATCAAGTTCAGAACAGATGAAAGGTATTGAGTCCACAGCTTTGTTTGTTTTAAAACTTGAATGTCTGTTTAAGGGCCTCAACCATTTCAGTGATTTTAATTGTTTTCTACCACAGAATTCCAATTTAAAGGTAGACAAATCTGATTCCTCAATTGTGCAATCCATAAAGACAAATACATCAATGGATTCAAATAGTTTACCAATAAAATTCAAATCGTTGACAAGGAATTTGACCACAAAGATACTGATATATTTACAACTGCTAAGGAAGCTTAATTCAAAGACACCACCAGATTCTGTGGTGGCCTCCTTCATGTCAGTGATAACAGGGTTAGCACATTTTTTAAAATTGATTTTAAGGTTTGGTTTTCATACTGCCTTGGAAACAAATAGGGCTACACATTCATCAAAACCTTTAATTGAATTTCTTACTGAATTAGAGAAGCATGAATCCTTTGATAAATATCCATTTAATAATATTTCGATACCGATTATGACAACAGATAATTGTAGTGGATGTCAAAAATATATTCAAGAAGAATGTATCCAGTTTGAAGATAAGAGATGGCATTTACAATGTTTTACTTGTTCAAGATGTAGCACATTAATTAATTTTTTAGATGTTGACGATGCGACATATAGGAGAGACACAAATGAAAAATTATGTTTTAATTGTTCATTGGGAGATCCTAGCTCAGTACCCGGTTTCAAACTCGTGTCTAGACTAGCACAATTAATATTTTTGTTGAAAATTGCCTTAGTAAGATCTAAAGCTGTTCTAACTGCACAATTACGAGAATCACAATTAAAGGAGAAAAGGAGCAATTCAAGAGACTCGGTAATTATACAACAAACATATATTCGAACTCTAAATGATATTAAGAGACTGCGATCTAAAAGAGAAAGTGTTCTAATATCACATGATAAACAAGAAGCCAGGAAATCGGTGATTCTAAACACAGATGAGGAAGATATCGATTCAAAAGAAAATAAGGGACCTTCGACGGGTTTAATAATAGAAACTGAAAAACTTCTGCCAATGACTCAAAAAGATAAGACTACTAATCCCGAGAAAGTTTTTAATAATTCAAAGACTTTGACTTTAGATGATATATCAAGGATTGTAGCTGCAGAGCAAGCTAGAGAATTGAGACCAAACGCATTTACCCATTTTAAAAAACTCAAGGACAGTGAAGAAAATTTAGGAATTTATCAAACTAGAAGTGGTATTTATTACTCCGAATTAGATAAAAGAGATTTGAAAATAATTAAAATTATAAGTTGTACAATTCTTTTAGAGGAAAAGCAAATCACTGAGGAAGAATTTACTTATTATATTTCCTACATTTGCAGAGAAAAAGTTTTAACATCACAAGAATCAAATTTCTGGAATTCTATGAAAACTGTTATGGGTATGAAACCCAAGAAACCGTTCCCTAAGAAAGTTTTTGGTTCATCTCTAGATATAGTAACAGAGAAGTGGGGGGTCGGTTCAGATCTAGGTGTAGGTCCCATTAAGATTCAGATTCCTATTGTTTTAGAAGAACTGATTTCCTCACTTCGCCAAATGGATATGTCTGTGGAAGGGATATTCCGTAAAAATGGTAATATTAGAAGATTGAGAGAATTGACTCTTATGATAGATGAACATCCATTAGATATTCCAGATTTATCTAAAGAAAATGCAATTCAATTGTCGGCATTATTGAAAAAATGGATTAGAGAATTACCAGATCCAATTTTAACAGTTGAATTGTACCCATTATGGATCAAAGCAGCCAAAATTGAATCAGATGTTCAGTTGGGGAAAATTTTATCTTTAATATATTCTTTGTTACCTGTAATAAACAGGAACACCTTAGAAGTGATTTTATCCTTTTTATATTGGACAGCATCATTTTCACACATCGAAAACGAAATGGGATCAAAAATGGACATTCATAATATATCTACCGTAATTGCACCGAATATCTTGTATCAGCCAGATAAACGTGAAATGGAATTGCAACCTATGGAATCATCAGCGAACGATTTTGCTGAGAATCAAGGTCAACACCACTTTTTGGCTATTGAAATAACAGATTATTTAATAAAACATAACGAGGAGATTGCAGTTATCCCGAAGTTTTTATACTTACTATTAAATAATGTCAAATCTCAAGTGGGGACACAAGTAATTAATGTTGAAAGAATCAAGAATTATGTTATTTCAAAAGTTCGAGATAAAAGTATTGATTATGCTGAATTTGATAGAAAAAATTCCATGAAAGTGAAAAGTTCTAATATGGTTGCCTTCCAAAGTGAAAATATTAATGATGTTCGATTGTGAAAGGTAAACCTTTATATCTTGTTTCGTTTTTTTTTTTATTATCTTCTCGATTGCAATCCTCTTTTTTACAGTTGGCACTATTATATATAAGATAATTAAGTAAGAATTTTAAAAGTTGTAATATTAATTAGTAGAAAAAGGAAGAAAGAAAGAAAACAAAGAACAAATATAGCAAAATAATATAATGAATTATTTATATTTTATATTTTCGTTATATAATCCATGAACATTACATGATAAAATACAGAGACATTAAAAAGTGTAGCATTGGTTATTCTTAAAATCATATTCTATTTTATCCTTTATGATTAATTGGAATCAGGAGAAGTAACTGGCCAAGTGTAGCCAGACTTAGTGACTTCAAAATGGTTTTTCTTTAAGTAATCGCTTAAGCCGCTTGGACCTCTAGAACCATATGGATAAATTTCTGGGCGTGGTGCATCTGGGCCTTCCAAATATTCTAGTAGTGGGGTGAAAAGAGCCCAAGAGACGTCCAGTTCGTCGTCTCTTACAAAGTTGGAGTGATCACCTAGTAGAGCATCTCTGATTAAGGCTTCATAAGCTTCTGGGATCCAGAAGTTCTTGAATCTTGTTGCATAAGTCAAGTCTAATTCGGTGACTTGGGTTTCATTGGACAGACCTGGCACTTTAGCGTTAAATTTGAAGTAAACGGCTTCGTTTGGTTGAACTCTGATGACCAATTCGTTGTTTGGAATATTGTTAAATGCACCAGTGGCGACGCTCTTATACTGGACTCTAATCTCCACTTTACCATCATTCAAGGCTTTGCCTGCTCTCATTATAATTGGGACACCATCCCAGCGTTCATTTTGGATGTTGAAAGTCATTGCAGCGAAGGTTATACACTTGCTATCTGGATTAACGGTTTCGTCATCTAGATAAGCAGGCTTCGTGCCATCTTCAGATTTCCCATACTGACCGATTATGATATTATTGACATCAATGGGGGCCATAGATTTCAGGACTTTTACCTTTTCGTCACGTACGGCCTCAGCATCAAAGGAGACAGGTCTTTCCATGGTTAATAGAGTCAAAATTTGCAAAAGATGGTTCTGCATGACGTCTCTGATGATACCGGTGTTATCGAAGTAGCCACCACGCCCCTCAGTGCCAAAGGATTCTTTGAACGATATCTGAATGGATTGGATATGGTTTTTATTCCAGGAAGAATTGATCATCATGTTCCCGAATCTGAAAGGTAGAAGATTTTTAACCATTTCTTTACCTAGATAGTGGTCGATTCTAAAAATTTCATCTTCAGTGAACAATGGGGATAGATCCCTTTGTAGTTGTCTAGAGGATTTCAAATCGTGGCCAAAGGGTTTTTCCACGATGACCCTTGTTATACCATTAGTGGCATAGACCAATTTTTTGATCTGTTTTGCCACAGACAAGAAAACACTTGGTGGCAAAGCGAAATAGAAAAGACGGTGTGGTTCGTTGACAGCAGCGTGACTCTCGAAGGATTCGATATGGGCTTTCAGTTCCAAATAGCCCTCATCTGTGTCATAGGGACCAGAGACATAGGATAACATACTGAAGAATTCGTTGATTTTTGAAGCATCCTGATTGCCGTTTGGGGTCTTTAGGAACGGTTTGATTCTTGTTTTCAGATCATCACAGGTCAATTTGGATCTAGCATAGCCGATGATTTTAGTTGAAGGATCCAGATAACCTTCTCTATAAAGACCGAATAAAGCAGGGAAAGTTTTCTTTTTAGCTAAATCACCGGAGGCACCAAAGACGGTGATTATAGTATCTTTGTCGAATTTAACAGGCTGAGGAGACATTTATTTATTAACAAACAGATATTTCAATTTTGAGTGTTCTTTTTTTTTTTCTAAGTCCTGTTACAAAAGATTGAGTAGAGGCAAAAAAAAGGAGGATGTGGTATGAAAAGTTTATAAAGTTTATTATGGATCTATAAAAAAAAAAAAAGGTGAATTGGATTGGTAGTGTGAATAATTATTTACCTTATTTAATTTTTTCTTCTTTTTTTTTTTCTTTTTCCTTTGAAGTGTAAGTATGACAGTATCTAAAAGGCAATAAAGATTGTATAATGTAGGCAAGTGTTATTAAGGAAGATTAAAAAGAAGAACAGGTTAGAATACCAAGCAGTTAATATATACAATAGGTGGGAGGTTATATATTTTAGAAAGATGCAAAAAAGGTGAAGAAAAGGAAAGCAAAAGGAAAAGGAAAATCAACAGAAGGAAAGGTGCGGGGGGGGGCAGGAGGACAGGAAAAAAAAGCAAAAGCAAAAGCAAAAAGCAAAAAACAAACAAATACACAAAAAATTGCAGGCGTGTTGATATTAAAGAAAAGGAAATGAAGAAATGATTTTCTCACAACACAAGATCTGGACTATACTATACTATACTATACTATACTATACTATACTGGAATTGGATTGAATTGTATTCTAAGAGAAGATGAAGTGTGAGACACAAAGTGATCGAAGAAGTGTGTTAATAAAAGCAAGCAAGCAAAGAGACAACTATGTGTCTGAAAAGAAAAACGACCCCCAGGAACTATGTGTGATTTTGTGGTGTTAGTGGTTAATAATAATAAATTTGCAAACGCAGGAGAAGAGTGGGAAATAAAATGAGAGGCGGCGGCGGCGGTGTCGTTTATTAAATTGTGTTGTGCGAAGGCAGAGAGAGAGAGAGAGAGAGAGAGAAATAAAAAAAAATGGGGGGTTGGGCCCCAGACCAGACCGGAGATAAATGAGGGCAGCAGGTCACGTGGCCCTGGGCGGCGGTGCTTATGTCCGCTGGGTGCCTGGGTCTTTGTCGCAGTTTCCGTGGCTCTCTCTTTCTCTTTCTCTGTGTGTGTGTGTGTGTGTGTGTGTGTGTGGCAGCGGTTTTTTGCCCCATTGTCCCCGCAACGATCGGCGCCTCTTTTCTTTTTTCTTTTTTTTGGTTCGTGCCT
Source organism: Arxiozyma bovina (assembly GCA_023309525.1). NCBI lineage: Eukaryota > Fungi > Ascomycota > Saccharomycetes > Saccharomycetales > Saccharomycetaceae > Arxiozyma > Arxiozyma bovina. The sequence goes on from JAKZLQ010000094.1 coordinate 49,729, forward strand.
CTGGGGGGAGGGGGGGACAGCCAATTCTTCACCTTCACAGTGGGCGCCGTCGATAACACCGCACCAGGACCGTGTCAGGTGATATCCACGAAACACCGACCAATGTCTGTAAAAAAACACAGAAACAAAGAAAAAAGTGTGGATACATTTGAAGGTGACATCAGCATGGGTTTTGCCTATAATCATCGATACATATATATATGTATATATAAACGAAAGTGCCTGGGTGATTTTTTTCACTTAGTGTTACTGTGTGGTATGGACAGGAAGAGGTTTTGGAACTAACGCACCCACAAGGATTGGTGTTTTTTTGTTTTTTTTTCTTTGCTTTGGTGTGTGTGTGTGCGACTTGTTCTAACAACACTCTACACTAAGGAACTCTGCTTAATTTCCTTTGCTCAAAATATTCTTGCTCAATTCTCATATTAAAATAACAACACGTACATATATGTACATATATATGTTCCTGTGCAACCTATATATACATATATATTCTCTAGATTAATCATTACTTACAAAGGCTTCATTACTACAGTTTCTTCTTCTAAACTAACAAAAACGTCATATATATATATATATATATATTATGTATCAACGTCTGTTTACTCTCCTTCCGCTTTTTTCTCTCTCTTTGTCTTTTCTTTTCTTTTTCTTTTTTTATTATTTCTTTATTCTTATTCTTCGCTACGTAATGCCTTGATGACAGCTGGTCGTCTCATCATATGTTTGGTCCATTTATACACCTCTGGGAATTCAACTTTGATATTGATACCAATCCTGTCCACAACATTATTCCATGGTACAAACGATAAGTCGGCTATTGTGATTCGATCACATACCAACCATACAGGATAGTCAAAGAATCTACTTTGACTTATCGGTGTGGTGCCGGCAGAATACGAGGCCGCATTCTCCGTATCCAATTCCATGATCAAAGCTTCTCTTCTCTCTGCTAATGCCATCTCAATGACACCGTACACACGTCTTACCTCATCTGTATACCGTTCCAATGCACTTGGTACTTTCTCGGAATGGAAATATCTGAAATGTAAAGCCTGTCCAATCATTGGTGCATGCCCGGTGGTTTGGAAAAATAACCATGCGTTGATCTGCGACTGTTCCGCTAAATTGTCTGACCAAAGCTTTGGGTCGCCGGTCTCTTTCCAATATTTGTGAACTAAATGTAGTAGAATCGCACCAGATTCCCATATTGATAGCCCATTCATTCCATGGTCAATCAATGCTGGGACACGGGCATTCGGCGTGATAGATATAAATTCCGGTGCACGATGTTCCCCACGATTGAAATCAAGAAAAAACGTGTTGAATTGTAAACCTAACTCACAGAGAACTATTGCAACTTTAAACCCATTGGGTGCAGATCTATGTGAAAATAAGGTGTAACCAGATATTGGTTGCATTTGGAAAAATCTCACTAATCTTGAATTATCAATATTATTTAAATCATTGGATAATTGATGATGTTGTTGTGGAATGATATTGCTATTTTGGTTAATAGCACTCTGTGCATGTCGAAGATGCATTTGTTGTTGAATATTCATATTTGTAGCGTTATTACTGTTGTCATTGATACTATTACTGTGATCAGGGCCATTATTGCTGTTATTGTTACTGTCTACATTACTATTGTTATTTTGGATATTTATGTTGTTTCTTGAACCGTCATTTTTATTACTATTTATCATACTATTATGGTTACCACGGTTGTTGTTGAGGTTGTTGTTGTTGTTGTTATCATCTTGTAAGTTCACGTTTCTTAGAGCATTAGATAAATTAGAAAGCTGACTGGAATTTCCTGTAAAAGTATTACTCATCCTTCTGCCAAATCTAAGTTAAAAAAAAAAATCTATATATATATATATACAATTATTATGATTATTATTATTATTATTATAAGTGATACTTGTGTATCTGTGTGTGGTTCTGTTAGATTTATCTGAAAATAAATGAAACCTTGATAACAGTATTGTGTAGATAGTTAATCTAGTACTTTTATTCCTTCAAAAAAAAGAAAAATAAAAAAGGAAAAACAGCTGAAGATATTCAAATGTAGTCTTGTTATTAACCTAAGTACAACACAGTAATAAAAACAAGGAAGGTAAGAAAAGAAAGTAAAGAAGATGGTAACGATAAAAGAGAGTCTTGATGGAACTTGTCTTATCAAATCACCACGATATCTTTTTCCCGTTTATCTATCTAAATTTTCTTATCTCTCTTTGTCGAGTTTGTCATTTTTATCAGAGATTGAGGACTGCTCTATTTGATGGGGGGAAAAAACTAAAATTAAAAAAAAAAAAAGAGAGAGAAAGAGGGAAAAAAAAAGAAAAGAGGAACAAACAAGTTCACAAAAATATTTTGAACCCTCCTGTTTGGTTCGTAAAAAGGTGTCGTAATCTGAAGTACTGATCTCATCTTTTTTTTTTTCTTTTGGGTAAGTAGGGTATTCTGCACAGAACTTTATATGTTAAGTTTAGTTAGTTTACTTCAATAACAGATATACAGATAGATAACAAGTTAATTCTACTAATGCTAAGAGGATTATATATTCATAAATATATAATCTATATGTTTTATTTTGTTTTATTTTATTTTATTTTATTTTGCAAAATTTATTGTTGACTCATAATTTTAATAGCACCTCATCTAATAAACTATCTAGTCTTGTCTGCAATGGATGAACTATATTGTCTAAGGAATTATCTCTTTGGAACTGTTGGAATGCCTCTCTTTGGTATTGGTTAAAATTAATTTGTTGCCCAGTTAATTGATAATTGATGTTTCCAATAAAATATATGGATAAATTTCTTTCATATTTTAAAGATATACTAATTTTTATCAATCGTGTTTTAATTTTATCTAGTGGTATATCTAAAAATATTACCAATTGTTTTACTATATTTTGTAATTCAACATGAGACATCATCTCAATTCTTTCTAAATCCTTTTTCCACTTGTTGGAATCCCTATTGATCCCCTTTAATTGTTTCCACCCCAATCTTTGTGTTAAATCACCTTGTAATTTATTATATTGATCACTTAAATTATTAACAGTCACATTTTGTAACTGTATATTTTCATTTAATTCATTATTTTTTGTCAATTCAAATTTTAATTGGGATTGTGCATCTTTTAAAATATTTTGTACAGTTGCTAAATTATCCTTTAATTCATTGTTTAAATTAACTTGTTTAGAATAATTATTTGTTAAGAGACTCAATGATTCAACCATAGTTTGGCCTTCCGTTATACCTGTTTGTTTATTCTCCAGATTTTGCAATAGATCATATAATACATTTATTCCATGTGTTAAACTCGTTCCTTGTTGTTCGATTTCTTTCAGTATTGAAGTTATAAAATTCTGCAAGTCTGTATCTGCGGTATGAACTATTTGTAACGATTCGATCTTTTCAATGATCTCTTTTTGAAAATTGTGAAAATTTTCTTTTTGACTATCACTAGAAAATGACTTTATATCAGGGAAACATTTTTTGAAATATATTTCAAAGGATGGAACTTGTTCTGCATCACTTACATATTCTAACAATATTTTACCAATTGGGATTGTGAACAAATTTACTTGCCCAAGTGCATCTTCTTTATTTTGAATATCGAATATTTTTTTATTGAGTTCTTGAATCTGCATCTCCTTTTCTTGAAGTAATTTATTAGCATTTTCAAGTTGTTCATATTTTTGCTGCAAAACTTCAGTACATTTCGTTTCATAATTTTTAATATGTTTATTAAAAATTGAGATTTGTAACTCAATACGTCTAGTGTAGCTTTCCTTAATATTCTTCAATTTTTCTTCTAGTATGTGGAAATTAGAGATAATCTGTTGAAGTTTATTCTTTTGAACATCGACTTTTGAAATGTTATCATTTTTTAATATTTTAATCTTTTGTAGAAAAATATTCAACTGCTTTTCGTGAGTTTGTATAACAGATTTTGGGTTCAATTTTTTCTGTGTTAATGGTTGTCTATTTACAGGATCTTCTTTAGTCTGGTTGTATATTGAATTTTTTTCTGGGGATTGTTTAGCAGACACAAAAAAATTTTCCTTATCATTATCAAGATCATCATTTTGATTTTTCATTGTTTGGTGCTTCTTTGTTGAAATTGTTTTTTGTCGATCTAACAATCCTTTATACGAGGTATATTTAAACTTTAAAATGTCACAAAATTCAATCAATATTCTTTGAGAGACAATCTTGGTTATTCCAACAAAGTATCGTTTTTGATATATTTCACAAAAATAGAAAGTGTCGTCCAACTGAACCTGTTTTGAATGTTTAGTATTTTTACAGAACCAACTGAAATACATGAAGTCTTTTTGTGTTTTTGATAGCCTTGTATTAGTCACTATATGATTTCGTTTTTAATTAATTTACTACGATAATTTCATAAAACTATTTTATTTTTTGTACTTGAAAGTAAATTTCAAACAAAACGTAAACAGAATAAGATGAAAAAACAAAAAAAAATTCATGGAAAATGCATACTTCTTTAACAGTCTAAAAACCAAAAAAAAAAAAAACTTACACAAATAAATTTATATTTACATATTATAGATAAGATTTACTTTTAATACCACATTGCTGTCCTCCTACGAATACTGATTGTACATTCCTATCATCACCATTAAAAAACCATTTCTCTAATTTTTCAGATTCTTTATCCCAGGGAAACAGATCTACAGGTGATCCCTCTACTGTTAAATTAATTAATTGACAATCAAATTGTTTGTTGAGTTCAAATGAACCGATTTGCTCTTGCAAACCCATCACATACGCTCCACCTAAAGTAGCTAAATATAAACATTCTGTCACGGAAATTTTACAATCGTCGTCGCCTTCACTTGAGGCAAGCTGTTTGGATAGTATATATGCATGCCTGGCTACTTCCAAGATACTTGCAGAATAACCGGCTGATATATCTGTACCTAAACCTACTTTAATACCTTTATTCAAAATTTTTCTAACAGGACATATACCAGAAGATAAACAAGAATTTGAGATTGGACAATGTGCAATTCCAGAATTTTTGATTTTAATAGTGTTTAATTCCACATCATCTAGATGTATACAGTGTGCTAAGATAGTTTTCTCATTTAATAATCCATTTTGATTATAAACTTCGGTGTAGTTCGGATATTCTGGAAACAATTCGTGAACCCATTTCAATTCATCAAAATTTTCTGAAAGATGTGTTTGTATAGGTAGTCTATAGTGTTCAGCTAATCTGCCCAAGTTATATAAGAGGTCTTTATCACAAGATGGAGCAAACCTTGGTGTGATAATAGCACTGATTTTTGGATTGTTGATACTATTAATGTGTTCAATAAATTTCTTTGTTAAATTTATTGACATATCTGTTGAAGATTCAGTGTAATAAGCTGGTGAATTTTGATTCATACATACTTTACCTATAAAACTTCTTTGATTATATTCAGCACATAAATTTGCAAGCAATTTTGTAGATTCTAAATGAATCGTCGCGTAATACGCTGCTGTAGTAGTCCCATAGGACAATGTTCTTTCAATAACTTTAGAATAGATTATTTTAGCAATATTTAAATCACATAATTTATTTTCCAAGGGGAAAGTATATTTATTAAGCCATTCTAATAGGCTCGTCTTACCAAAAAGACCATTATTTGAATATTGTGAAGCATGAATATGTGTATCCACAAACCCAGGAAAGAAAAACACATAGCTATTTTTACTAGTATTATTGTAATCCACTATCCTAACTTCATTTGGTTTCAAGGTAGGATCCCATTTTAATGCCAATTCAAACAAATCACCATGGAAATCTTCTTGGATAAACACAATTGAGCCACTCTTCGAAGTAACACCAATGGCACAACAATTTCTAATCCGAAAGTTGGCTTTCAACCTTGGTATATCTATGAATTTTCCGTAGAAAATGGTTAGTTTGTCTTGATATTTCATCATAACAGTAAAAGAACGAAATCAGTTTAGTTCAGTGCAATCTCCCATATCTAAAAGAAAAACATTAAAATTAGAATAAAATAATATATCTTTGATATTGCTAAAGGTGCTGAAGTTCCAAGTTTAAATGGCCAATTCAAATGTATATGAATAACAAATTCATCACAAATATCATTACATATTACGTTAGATGATTTGGACAGGTATTAGTATTATATAAACTTTTCCCTCATTTTTAATTTCTTATTAGTTTATTGAAAGATAACGTTACAGATAAGCAGTTGTTATCGCCGAGGCTTATCGACGTGAAAATACACAATAAGAATAAATTTGGACATTTTCAGCACCAGAATTTTTACTCATATTTAAGTACATTTATCTTCATTCGTTGCATCACCAAAACATTCCTCGAGGCGTGTAGTAGAATAAAACAAAAGAGTGAAATATTATATAACCCTCGAGAGATTTCCAATTTTTAGCTTTCCCCCCCTCATTCCTTTAAAGGAACAGTGTAAATTCTAGCAAAAAAAAAAAAAAAGAGATTCTTCAAGATACCCTAAACTGGAGATTTCAAACTTCCCTAAAACTTGTAGTCCAATTTCCTTTTTGGGATATGTACGTTAAATTCTTTCTTATTTTTTTTTATTTTGATTTTGTTGTTGACGAAGGGACCTGCTGTATCCCGATATTGGGACTAAATAGTCTATCATGAAACCCTGAAACTTTACGTTAACATCTTTCTTAAAATATTTTTTAACCCTGAAAAAACGTATACATAACTAAAAATTTTTTTTTACTTTTTTTTCATAAAAGACTTTAAAAAATCATCTGAGACGGTACCATTCGTTTTGAAAGAATTTTTAGAAGAGATACTCGTATAAAAAAAAAACTACATGCCTACACGTTTTGATGGTTCTTAGTCCAATAATAATTCAATTAGAAAAAATTTTATCACACGGTGTTTCCTAATAGGATTAGTGACGCAAAATTTCCCATCCAACCGGGCTTTTTTTTTATTTTCTCGAGACTGCAAAAAAGCAGGTCATGCCACACGACGAAAAAAATCGGACATGAGAAACAGAGTTTACTTCTTTTCCTTGCATTCATTTCATTTTTTATAAGACATGTGAGAGGATAAGGAAGATGGTAGAATCTTTACATATTATTTTTTTTTACTCGGAAAATTGATTCTGTCTACAGTACAAACTATGGAATGGAGTTAGTGTTTTATAAATAAACAATTTATATTGTTTTTTTTTTCTACATGTTTTCATTGAAGCTGTAAACACCTCATTTATAGTGGTCAGAATTCTAAACGTAAGTAATTTTTTTGTAGTTAGCCCTACTTTCATTAAAACCCAATATATTCATAGAAAAGAAAGATATATCTGGTTTTCTCTCCAACAAAGGAAAACACATAAATTGTTAAGTTATAAATAAAAATTGCTGCAAAGTATATTGTCAGTTAAAGCTCCTTAAAATAATAAAGCAATCCAACTGCCTGATTTGTTCTTTTTTTTATTTATTTTTCGAAAAGTTCTTAATTCTTTTCTTTTAAACCCATCATATAATTCTTTACAAAAGGTCTAGCCCTAGAAGTTTCAATGCTTTAGAAAGAGAAAATATTTTTCTGCAGTAAAGCCCCACTATCTCACTTTGAACGACAATTAATGTGATTAAAAGATGACTCTCTACTGTTTTGTTCCCAAATAGGAAATAGTTGTAATTTTTTTTGTTTTTCTTTTTTTTTTTTTATTTTGAAAATTTCCTGCCTCCAAAAGAGAGAAAGAAAATTGAAAAACGTTCAATAAAAATAAGAATAAAAATAAAATACAATACAATAAAATTGAAGGGGGAAGGGGGGCGCTTCTTATCATAATAATTAAACTTATACCATCATTACAGAATTTAGTCGATTTATTTTTATACAGCAAAATTTCCGTGCCCTACCAAAACGGAAAGATAGAAAAATGAAAACACGCAACCTAAAATCGTTGAATGATGAGGGCTCTCTATCTCTTTTTATTCGACCACAGTAGAGCTTTTTCTGATATAATATCTGACTACTTTGGTAAATTACTTTTCAGCCCTATACGCCTGCTCAAAAAGAACGCATCAGACAAAAGAAAATGTAACCGAGCCCTATGTGTCTTTTCAGAAATAAAGTCTGACTCTTTTTTTTTTTTTTTGTAATTGATATCACATTCTTTTGATTCCGGAAGTTACTCGAGCAAGTTAACACAGGCAGAAAAATTACATGATCTCCTTTTTGTCTTGATTGAGATTTAGTTCCATAACAATACTTTATATCATTTGTATATGATGTTCTTCATATATTTAAGTAAATATATAAATATATATGTATTTACTAGCTTGACAATTTCAATTCCGTAAATTCGTAGGTTTCATTTATGTTCTTCTTTCTTCTTTCGTTGTCTGGTTCTCTTCCTTTGTGTTTTATACTTCCCTCAACAGTATTAATTTATAACACTACACAACTCCTGCTTATCATAGCTTATTTCGTATACTGCTATTTCTTTCTTTGTCTTTACATACCCATATTCAAACATAGTATATCTTGAGAATACAAACACTTTATAGAGTCCATTTGTATATATACCCTACGTTTTAGGTAAATACATTGTAACAAAGAACGGCCTTAAGTAATACAACTGCCCTATAAAATATTTCCATCAACATATATATATATATATATATATTTATAGATATTAAGACACGGATACACATAAACTTAGGAAAGAAAAATTAATAATGGTCAACGTAGTTTTAGGTTCCCAATGGGGAGATGAAGGTAAAGGTAAATTAGTGGATTTATTGGTCGGCCACTACGACATTGTAGCCCGTTGTGCTGGTGGTAACAACGCCGGTCATACTATTGTGGTAGACGGTGTCAAATATGATTTTCACATGTTACCATCTGGTTTAGTCAACCCAAACTGTCAAAACTTGTTAGGTAACGGTGTGGTTATCCACGTTCCATCGTTCTTTCAAGAGTTAGAAAATTTGGAAAAGAAAGGTTTAAAAAATGCTCGTGAGAGATTATTCGTTTCATCTCGTGCTCATTTAGTCTTCGATTTCCACCAAAGAACTGATAAATTAAGAGAATTGGAATTGGCTGGACATTCTAAAGATGGGAAGAACATTGGTACCACCGGTAAAGGTATTGGTCCAACTTATTCCACTAAAGCTTCTCGTTCTGGTCTTAGAGTCCATCATTTAGTCAATAACAATCCTGGTGCTTGGGAATTTTTCGTATCCAAATATAAGAGATTATTGGAGACTAGAAAACAAAGATATGGTGATTTTGACTACGATTATGAAGAAGAATTAGCAAGATTCAAGCAATACAAAGAACAATTGAAACCATTTGTTGTCGATTCTGTGGTTTTCATGCACAATGCCTTAAAGGCTAACAAGAAGATTCTTGTTGAGGGTGCTAATGCTTTAATGTTAGACATTGATTTTGGTACTTATCCATATGTCACTTCTTCTTCCACTGGTATTGGTGGTGTCTGCACCGGTCTTGGTATTCCACCACGTGCTATTGATGAAGTTTATGGTGTTGTTAAGGCCTACACTACTCGTGTTGGTGAAGGGCCATTCCCAACTGAACAGTTAAATGAGTCTGGTGACAAATTACAGACCATTGGGGCAGAATTCGGTGTTACTACTGGCCGTAAGCGTCGTTGTGGTTGGTTAGATTTAGTTGTTTTGAAATATTCAACTTTAATTAATGGTTACACAAGTCTAAATATCACAAAATTGGATGTTCTTGATACATTCGAGACTATCCCAGTCGGTGTATCGTATTCTATTAATGGCAAGAAACTAGATTTATTCCCTGAAGACTTAATGACTTTAGGTGAAGTGGATGTTGAGTATGTCAACTTACCTGGTTGGAACCAAGATATTACCAAGATCACCAAATATGAAGATTTACCAGAAAATGCTAAGAATTATTTGAAATTCATTGAAGATTTCGTTGGTGTCCCAGTAGAATGGGTTGGTACTGGTCCAGGCAGAGAGTCGATGCTTCACAAAGACATTAACTGAAAATGAATGTAAAACCTCCATTTTTTTCATTTGATTTATTTATTATATTTTATTCTATTCGATTTGTATATGTCTAGGACATAACGATGACTTTATGAAGAAGATAATAACAATATGTAAAGGAAAGAAGAGAAAAGGACATGTGATCAATAAAACTTGGAATTGTCTTATTATTCACGGTTGAGTGATTTATGTGTGTGTGTATCTATATAATTGTGTAGAAACTGGGAACAAAATAGATAAAAGCAAAACCTCTCTTATATATTATTTTGCAAACATTGAATGCGTAAATATTAATATCATTTACAACTTACGACAGCATAGTTATAAATTAGCCTTCCTTATGTAATATATGTACACATGGTAACTATTAACTGAATTTCAACAACTACTAGCCTTCCCGATTCTTTCATTTTATCTCCGACCCTTCTTATATGTTTGTCCTTTTTGCTTTTTTAACCTTAACTCCGTTCCCACATACAGTAAAAAAAGAAAAAGAGTAAGAACTAATTTCTTGCGGTCAATCCAGAATTACTCTCTCAGCATTTTGAATTTTGGTTTCTAGTCAAAGAAGTCACTTTGTGTAGGCAAACATATATATTTAAAGACTGGTAGAACAAGTAACGGTGCCTTACAATTAAATTGGATCTTACTTACTTGTTCAGACTAACCATTCAGTAAAGTATCAACAAGTTGCAAAGCATAATTATAGAGATAGCTAGTTCATTAAGTGTGTTGAATTAGTTTTGAATATTTATCCTAGCATTCTACTTTTCTTTACTTTCAAGACCCAAGTAATCACATGACTACCTCTACTGATCCAATCAAAATAACCACAAAAGAAGAAGCTATTGAATTTTTTAATAAATTCGATGCATTCCTTTTCGACTGTGATGGTGTCTTATGGTTAGGCAATTATTTATTACCAAATACAAAAGAATTTCTGGCCAAACTGGAAGAAATGGGTAAAAAAGTTTATTTTGTTACAAACAATTCCACCAAGGCACGTGCTTCATATCAAAAGAAATTTAAATCCTTTGGTATTGATATTAAAGTTGAACAAATGTATACATCTGCTTTCGCTTCTGCTGTTTATGTCCGTGATTTTTTGAAATTACAACCTGGCAAGGATAAAATCTGGGTTCTGGGTGAAAGTGGTATCACTGAAGAACTAGAGGCTATGGGTTATGAAACTTTAGGTGGTGCAGATCCACGTTTAAATGAACCATTTGACGCTAAAACATCACCTTTCTTAAAGGACGGTTTGGATCCAAATGTCCGTGCAGTTATCGCTGGTTTGGATCATGAAGTTAATTATCATCGGTTAGCAGTCACTTTACAATATTTAAGAGAGGGTGAAGATAAAGTGACTTTTATTGGTACGAACATCGATTCAACATTTCCACAAAAGGATTACATTTTACCTGGTGCTGGATCTATAATTGCCTCTGCAGCTTGGGCTTCTGGACGAGAACCAATTTATTGTGGTAAACCAAACATGAATATGTTAGATAGTATTATATCAGATGCCAAATTGGAAAGGTCTAAAATATGTATGGTTGGTGACAGATTGAATACTGACATCAAATTTGGTTACGAAGGTAAGTTAGGTGGTACGCTTTTAGTTCTTTCAGGTATTGAAACAGAAGAAAGGGCATTAAATATCACTGAAGAATACCCAAGACCAACCTACTATGTTGGTAAACTAGGTGATATTTATGAATTAGCCAAATAAAGACAGTCAAGAAAAAACGTCATATACTAAGTACTGATGGATTCACTACTTTCTATCTTTCTTCCTGTTTTTCTTTTTTATTTTTTTTTACTTAATGATATATGTTAACAAACAGTATGATAAACTTAAGATAGAAATAGATGGTAATGTTATATATAGTATAAATACGATGTAATATATAAGTAGTTCTTATAGAGTAAATTTGCAATGCTTTTGATATCCTTTATTATTTAAAGCATTTATTATATATGTACGTATACATGCACACACTTACATAAATGGGAAGATAGTGGATAAGGCGAAGGTGTGTTAATTCAAAAAATTTTAAAATATGAATAATATGGTAATAAAATAAACTAACGGTGACCTAAAGCTCAGTCTTATAATACGCTGATAATTCTTGTCTCGCCAGTTTGAATTCAATCCTAGCTTGAATTAGAGCCTGGCTAATTAAGTTCAAATATAAATCATCCCCATTAGAATCTGTTTCTTTTTTTCTGATTCGGAAGAATCATTAACAAATTTATCCTTATCTCCAATTGTTGTTGTAGATGGTAATGACTTTAAAAGTTCTGATCTTTCAGGAAATGAATCCTCTACCTTTCTACCTAAATTTTGGATTCTTTCACATACCCAAGCAATTCTTTGCAATCCTAGAGCTGCAGATGATCCCTTTAGGAAATGTCCCAAATTGTCCAACTCCTTCAAGTCTTTATCCCCCCTTAAGTGATCATCCATTTGATGGAATGTAGTTATTGCTTGATCAATGTATTGTGTGATTAAACTTTTAGAAAATTCTGGATCATCTTCGTCCATTGATATTATTTCATTAAGTATGCTCCAATTAATAACTTCTGAAGGAATTGTGTCTATCATTTTGTTTAAAATGGTAAACTTGTCAGCTTATTTGCTGTTCTATATATAAGTGTGTAGATTTGTTCACAGATATATATATATAGTCAGAGTAAAGATGGACCTATTTTTAGAATAAATATTAGATCTCGTTCGTTTAAAAGATTTGTATCCATTCATTTTCAATGTTTAAAAATAGCACAGTGCAATTTTTAAAGATCAGAAAGAAAAAAAAATAAAGAAATAAAAAAAAGAGTTAAGAATCCACAAATGGCAGAAAAATTAATGAGAAAATGTGTACTAATGTATCCACACAACATCAGTAGGAGAAGTAGAAAAGATACCCAAGCACAAAAAACTAAGAATAAAGAATTTGTCGTAAAGATAAAACGTGATCGTATATTAGCATTAAAAAAGTATATACTCTTGGTAATAATGATTTATAAAGAAACCAGGTGTAAATAATCTGTACTATATAGAGGGTGTCACAGATTAAAAAATAAAATGCATACAAATCGTTAAAAAATAATAGTGCAATCCTCGATTTTTAAATTGGTCAAAACTGGATGTATATTTGTGTCTTGGATAAGGTTCAGTTTCAATTATAACACTGAATCATGTGTTTCTTTTCTTGCCATTACTTTGCACAGCTTCCCATCCGTAAAATAAACATCAGCAATTCTCATTAAATAACTCATCATTATACTTATCATTTAACTGATTCATGGGTTCTTGGTGGTTCTCGTTGGATAACTAAAGTCTTTTTGAGTAATAACTGTAAGTGTGGGCTATTATTTGGTGATAACTTTTTCTGATTTTCTTCATCTACTAAATGCTCTTCACCATTTGAATCTACTTCATGCAATTCTACATCACTAGTAATTGCTCCACCATTATTTGTGGCTCCAGCTATAATTTCTCCCTCCTCTTCTTGATCTGTGCTTGGTGACACCTGCTGCTGTTGGTGATAGTAGGTTTGTTGGGACCTTCTATCCATTACATTCATTAGCTTCTGGAAACGTATAAACAATAACTCACTTCTTACCATTAAATCATTCCAATCCATAGTGTTATGCAAATCATTAAAAAATTTTATTACTTGGTCAAATTGATTTAAATTCTGTATAATTGGTTGACTATTCTTTTGTAAAATAGCCAACATGAAAAATATTTGAAACTGCGAACTATAATAGTCTGTCCAAAATATTTCCCATATAGAACAAACATCCTTAAATGGGAATTCCCGTTTAAACCATACTAATAACATACGGAAGCAAAAGAATAAGTTAGAAGAATCACACTTCTGTAAATGTTCACTTAACTGTGGTAGCATCATTGTGGTTAATTCGGATAATGTCAACATTTGATCTCTTATACCTGATTGATCTCTTAAGAAATTCCTTTCCATTCTATCCATAAATTTAACAAAACACCAAAACGCTAAAACTTCATCTTGATATACATAATATATTGGAGACAATAAGTCACACATCCCTTGGACATATCCAAGGTTATCATTAAACACATTATATGTCTTCAAAATATCTCTTAATTTTAATAAATGGGGATTATTAATAGACCAATTCTCCGAATCTTCCTTGTCTGGATTTGAATTGTCTTCATTTAGAGCCTCCGTTGATTTATCTGGTTTGCCATCTACTGTGTTAAAATGATACAAGGGTAGATTTCTATCATTTCTTAAGACATCCTTCTCAATCCTAAATACTTGATCAGTCCAATATTCTTCTTCTTTTCCCATTTCTTCCATATCATCAAAACTTGTCACTCTAAACATCCACTTATTTTTATACTCCTGATATGTTTCTGTTAAAGTTGCCAATATTTGATCCCTTTCATCTTTAGAAGAGTCCCATGGATAAACATCTAAAAGAAATAGCCAAACCTCTTTCCTTAACTCCATTGTATCAACTCCTCCATGGAAAATATAGTCTTTAATTTCATTGACTGTAATGCAAAGTCTACCTTGAGAATCGAAGAATGAATCCCATTTAGTTTTAGTCAAGGGGAAACTTCTCTCCAAAGCTTTATTGATCTCTAATGGTGTAAAAATCGTATCGGCAGTGATATCAAACCCTAAATCTTTTTTTAACAATTTCCGATACGTGTCGTTTAATTGGTTATTTAGCTGGTACCTATCAGCTTCTTCCTTTACACCAAGTGCCCATTTAGCCAAATATATTCTTGCTGAATCGAAATCATTTTGCACTTCTTGGACCCTGGGGTTTTCTAGCATTTGTTTTATATATCTATTTTCACGATTTTGATCTATGAATTTTACTATTGGATGCCTTTTAACTAAACTAGATACTAATGAACCTGTCTTTGAGGTTGCATTGGCGATCTGTGACATTATAGACCATTTTGTATCTTCAAATTTTTTCCAAAATTGATCAGATATAATAGAACCATTATTAGTGTTATTATTATTCAAGTTGGTTTGATTCAGTTTATCAGATGAAAAATTTCTTAAATCATCTAAAGTGGCATTAATCAACCAAACAGACTTATCTAACTGAGTCCTCTTTAAATCCACTAGTTCACTAACTTTGTTTCGAAGGTCAACACCACCCCAATATACGTTCCCCGTGTTAGCAAATGGATCAAACGATTTTTTCAATAGTTTCTGTCTCTTTATTGTGGAAGGGCATATATCGTCATGGAAGAATAAAATAGGTAAGATAGAATCTTCGGTTGGGGATAAAGAATGTAACACTATTGATCCATACCACCATCCACTGGGGCTTGGCTCTCTAAATTCGATAGAATATAGGGAACCTAATGGAACAGAGAAGGAACCCATGGAACCAGATTTTGCAAAACCAAGAATCTTTGGATTCATTTTAATTAACTTACTATTTGGATGATTCGAATTGGTTCCGATATTTTCAATTAATTTACTCTCTTGTTTTAATAACCAGCTGTGCTGTGAATTATTTAAAGCAGTTATAGAAATCCATGAAAGAAGAGAAGCAGATCCTGAGGAACCAGCAGCATTTTTAAGGCTGCTATTACCCTCTTCATAACTTTGGGTAATAATAATAAACCCATTTAGATTATCTCTAGCATCTTTGCTTCTGTGAATATAAACTTGGGATTTACAAAATAATAGTCCCACTGTCATTTAGAAACTATCCAAAATAGACCTGTTCTAATGATTCTAAAAATAATAACTAACTCAGTCAAAATTAAATCAATTCTAAAGGGATAGTTGTAGATGTAGACCAACGAAGAACGAAAAGTTTAAATCCGCGCACATACACACACACACACATGTTAAAGCAAGAAATGTCATTGCATATCCATACATGTACAGACATGTATAAATATACATATATATATATGTGTGTGTTTGTGTGTATTAACTGACCAAGTAGGCTTGTGTTGTGTGTATCTGTCTATACGAGTGGCTTATACAACAAAACCCCTTTGGACACCCAACCCTAACCAGAAGCCCTAAAAGAGTGGAAATCAGGGCTTGCACGATGCCCTAAGATTTTTTGCAGTTGGGTCAAGTGACCTTCGAAGTTTTAAGAAGACAAAAAAATGGTTTAGATTAAAACGTATTTAAAAAGAAAAGGAAGAGGTGGAAACAACTGTTAGTTTGGGAGATGAGTTGCATTGTAAAGTAGTATCTAGTGTTTCCAAATTGAAGAAACGGTGTCTGTGTTATCAATTGAACTAGGTTATTTTTTGAGTTAACTACCGGTACTACCGTTAACAAAATACACAAGAACAGTTATAATAACGCCTACTTACCGATGTCAGTGGAAGATACAAATAGTGTTGAATCGTCTTATTACGATGAAGAAACAGAACAAGAATCAGTCTATGAAAAAGATGATGCATATGACTATATAGAAGAAGAAGAAGAAGAAGAAGAAGAAGAAGATGATGATGATGCTGAGTATGTGGATGAAGAATATGAACAAAAGGTTACTAAGAAAAGTAAATTGAATCATAGACAACCCAATATAATTAACAGAAGTTCTAGCAGAATAAATCTGAAAAATGTTAATGAGGTTAAAGATGATGAAACTATTATAAATTCTCCAGTGAGGAAAGAGATTGTTCCAGTAATTCAAGATGATTCTGATGAAGAGCAGGAAGAAGAAGAGAAAGAGAGAGAGAATGAAAACCAAAAGCAGATAGCGGTGGAGGAAAATCAAGACGTGGTAATTGAAGAAGAAGAAGGTGGTGATGAGGATGAAGATATAGATATGGGTGAAGATGATATCGAAATACCTGAAGTCAGTGAAACTCCAATGCCTGATGGGGATGATGTGGAGGAACAAGAACTAGTAAATGAAGAGGAAGAAGACGGGGAAGACGCTAATATTGATGGTTATCAGATTAGTTTGGATATAGACAGCAAAGAATCCACCGCAGATATACCTAAAAGGATAGTACGTTCTAGAATGTTGAAAGATATATTAGATTACTCAGACTCAAACAATAAACAGGAAGAAATGCTAACTGAAGAAGAAATTCAATTACGTAAGGCAGAGAATGCGCGTAAACGTAAAAATTTAAAGGATAAGAAGTTAGAAGAAGAGAAAAGAGATACAATTAACAAGCTGTTGAAGAAACGTGCAGGTAAGGCTCGTTCTAGGCAACAAGGTAATGACGACGACAGTTCCAGATCTTCCCCGAATAAAAATATGGCCATCAATGGTGGTGATAGTGGTAACGGTAGCCAGGTTACATCTATATTCCAAAAACCTAAACGCCCTTACCTAACAAATGGAATGATTCGTACTGTAATTACTTCTAAGGAGATACTCTACTGTCCAAGAGATTGACCACTGTGGAAGGGAAGAAGACCCATTTGCATGTACTCAGAGTCGTTTGAACCTAAGCCTGAGCCCGATAGAATCGAAAAAAAAAAAAAAAAAAAAAAGCATATCTCAGCGAAAGTAAAAATAGATGTAGCTACCACCACCGCAGGCGATACCATGTTGTGCAAATCTGGCCGGCGATCTCCGAAACCGCCAATCCCTGAACGCCGGATCGGCGCATTGGCTGTGGTGTCTGGATTTCCAGTGCTCGAGGCTCTTTTTTTTTTTATTTTTTCTTTTGTTTTTCCCTCCCCCCCTTTTTTTTAAGTTTTCTCCTCAAGGCAAAAAAAAGAAACGAAAGAAAAAAAAAAAAGAAAAAAAATTTTCTGCGAAACACTTTCAAATTTCTCGAAGATTGCAGGAAGTTTCTCTAAAGTGTCAACAAATACAATTAACAGAGACAAGTGTACTTGATATGCCTAATTGACTGCGATCACTATATAGCTAGAGACCTACAAAGAGGAGGACAGAGCGGATAAGAAGAGAGTTTGGATAAATAGACATATTGCAATGGAATAAGTAGAAAGAACAAGTCCGTTTTGTTTCTGAAGATAATACAAAATAAAAATAGCAGACAAATAATAGTAAACCTATATAGTCATCAAGAAGTGCTACTTATTCTATAATCTCATTATAACTATTCGATTGATATTATCCTTTATTTTTTTGACATAAACCATTTATATATCGATTATTAATCTAACAAATAAAATAAAAATAAAACCAAAAGAAAAAAACTGTCAAGTGTATAACGTTTTTTTGTTTGTTTGTTGTTTTTTTTTGTTTTTTTGATACTGTTGCGGTTTAGTTATTACATATTATGAACCAAAATAACCAAGCCGATAATAATGAGGTGTTCCCAACTATACCCTATAATAATTCACAAGGTATTTATAATCAGAATGGGTTTTCTTGGGAGAGTAACGTTAATATGAGAGGTTTCCCATTTAATAATAACAGTAATAATAATGATAGTAACAACAAGAATACTAATAGTACTAGTAATAGTAATATTGACAGTGTTAACTGCAATAATAGTACCACCTCAAATACAACTTTGTCGAATTATTCACGTCAACAACAATATTCTATCAATCCGCAAATAGAAACTAATATACAACAACATCAACGGCAGCGACAGCAGTCATTTCAAAAAGAGACAGTAAGTAATCCAAGTGGTACCCCTGCTGCTTATCCGAGCCAAATGTCGAGAAAGGCAAATGCTAATACATCTATCACATCTCCATACATTAATATGAATGAACCTGTACAATCCAGATCACCAACCTCAGTTTCTACTAACACCCCTGGTAATGACAACATAGGATCATTTCCATCAAGAGGTTTATCTCAAGATACTGAAAAACACCGACAGCAACAAGTCCCATCTCCTCAAGCGAATCCAAATATACCGTCTGCATTGTTTTCATATCCCATAAGGAAATATATTTCAAATTTAGCAATTTTAAAGTTTTATGATATGGTCCATATGATTAATAATGCAGGCAGTAACATTAATAAACTGGAATATTGGCGACATTTCATTAATGAAATGTTCACACCATCTGCAACAATGAGGTACAGTAAAACATCCAACATTGATTTTAGGAAATTCGATTTCTTAGTATCTTTAATACCGCTAATCTTTATAACTTTATGGAAGTTGGGTGTTGTTAGAATCGAGGTAGCACCACAACAGATCAAGTGCGAAGTTTTGAGTAATAGTTATATCTTTATTAGTTGTCCAAAGGCGACTTTCACATATCACTATGCCGATGCAAGCTATATCACACATTTTATACAGTTCAAGGGGATATATTCCTCTTCACTGAAATTGGAATTTGGTGATCTTTGCATGCATAGTTTTGTCCCGGGAATTGAATGGAATTCATTGGAAAGACTATTAAGTAATCAACAGGCTAGTTATGAAATATTTCAAAAATTGAGTAATATTGATGATAAAAATTACCCAAATACTACTACTACTACTAATAATAATAATAATAATAGCATTAATGATAATAAAACTAAGAATAAAACCACAAAAGAACCAAGTAGTAGCGAATCTTCAGAGTTACCAGATAAATTGAATTATAATATTAATAACAATGCAAATAAATTAAACAATAACAATTACAGAAATAATAATCAAGTCAGTGATAATCATAAAATAGAAGCATCTAATAATATAAAGAATAATTTAAACAGTCATAGCAGTGATGATGCAAGAGACAAAAAAATACCACCAAATTTCGATGCTATTACACAATTACGTTCCTACTTTAGTGTCTTTAGAAATGTTTCTGTATTTAGTTCCCAAGAAGGTTTGATGAGAGTCATGCAAGTAAGCACTGTGATGTCAGCTTTAAAAAATTTGAGAGCATATCAAAAGATACATGGCATTGATAGTCCATTAGAAGCCTTGGAGGCCTACGTTCAGAAAAATTATAATGACTTGAACCCAGGAATGCCTACTATGGGTAATAATAATGGTAAAAATAATAACCAACTAAACTCTGATAGAAATAATGTTGCAAGTCCTACATATCCAGTCAATCCTAGTGTAAATCAAACGATAAATTTAAATACAAACAATCAACGAACGCGTAGCAACTACACATATACAGAATCATCTAGGTTATCAACTGATAATCAAGTCTCTGAGCAAAGAACTGTAGTAAATGAGGATAATGGAACTTCTCAAACTAGATATGAAGGTGATATCAACAATTATCACAATAATACAAAACCTGTTTTGAAGAGAAGAAGAGAAAGTGGTATTTCCCCACATACCTCTAAAGCTATTTTATCCCCTAACATGGGCATCAGAAATGATAATGATGACTATAATAATAATACTTACAATAATTACAATAATTACAATGTGCATAAAAAGCCAAAAAATTAATAGGCATTTCCTTATTTTAAAACTTATTGATATTTTTCTAGATTGACTGGGAATTTTTTTTTGGCTATACTCATAAATAAATATATATATATTCATTTTCTTATTACGTATTCTATATATAAGATGGACATCTATTCAATCTTAATATGTTTCTTCACCAAGAATATTTTTACAACAATCAACCAAACTATCAACTGCTTCTGAAACATCTGTAAATGCACTTGCAAACACCATACCATAAACTTCTGTCCAATGTAACTTTTTATAATCATCAACAGTTGATTCCCTATCGGTGTTAAGTTCATTATAAAAGTCATTTTTATTTGCAAATAATCTTTTTTGTAAATTTCCAAATTTAAAAGTTTCAGTTATCCTCTCATCTTGTTTATCTAATTTATTTATATAATCAAACAATTTTT
>JAKZLQ010000201.1:0-198429 GCA_023309525.1 Arxiozyma bovina
CAATCACACTAGTTAATTCTCCAATTTGGATGTATAATATTGGGATACACTTCTTTTGCGTTGGGGATCATATATTATAAGTAGTAATCTATAGCCTTTATTATATGATCTCTATAGAATAATTTGCTCTCAATTTCTTGAGAATAAACAATTATACAATTAGAGGAGAAATATTAAAATGCAATGTATGCATATTATTCGTCCATATTGGAAATTCCATAAGTAAAGTTCTTCATTTATATATTCTTTACTTTCGAAAAATTTTCACAATATTTTTTTCCTATTTTGAATTTGTTTGATCTTGCCTCCGTCAATACCGGATTGTGCATGACAAAATTTTTTCTTTCTTCATATAATGATTTATTTCCTAAATAGGTATAAAATCATCCCAGCAAACTTGTGTACTAACGCAAAGCTTCAGTATCTAAAAGTATATTAAAATTCATTATAAATTAGTATGTCAAAACAAAATAATTTATAATAGAATATTAGTGGTACCATAAATACATCTATTAATGTTTTTTTTTCTTGTTCTACATAACTAATATAAAAGATATAATAATATACAGTGTACATCATTTTATTTTCGATTTTTCTTTATTATAAGCATTTATAATTTTCCAGTCATTTAATGCGACGAATTTAGATATATGAAGAGATATCTCTAATCTCATTTCAATCATTACCATAAAAACACTTAAAATAATTAATTGATAGCTAAATTGTTATTTCTATATCAACGACCGAAAATTTTCTTTTCTAGTGGTCTAATTAAATTGAAAACAATAAAAGCCCAAGAAGCACCCAATTCCAATCCTATATCACCACCATCTTTTCCAATTAATCTAGCAATATTTCCAATCCAATAACTTTGACACATTCCCAGTGCAACACCAAATGCACTGACAAAAAATGCAACAGCACTTGCTATTCCTAAAGGTAACTTCTTAGGGTTATTCCAGTCTGCCACCACATAACTATTGTAATTTCCTTTTCTGTGGATACAATGTTCTGATAAGATTAGACTAATGTAAATTGCGCTATAGTATGAGATTGTATTCATAAAATTTTCCAGAAATGTAGTAAAAAAATAGCAGGTTGGAATTGCTAATCCTAGCATTACTAAATTACCGGCAATAGACCAAATAGCTCTTGGATATTTTTCGAATGGTGACCATAAAGATTGAGCAGAAAGTGCGATTGTGTACATACTAGGTAAATTATTTGCAACTGCGGACATTGCAAGGACCACACAACAAAATTGCCCAAAGCCGTGCAATGATTTGGGCACTAGGATAGCATAAATCAGTCCTCCAGCCGCATTTTTGTTATACATTTCCATCCATTCAGGATCATTGACTGCCCCCATTCCTGAAGCTGCACCTAACATCATGGAGAAACACGATGATATAGTTAATCCAGAAAAAACGTTTATAAAAATTTTAGCTTTATTTGCACTGCGAGGAACATATACAGTGTAATCAGAGGCATATGTAGTCCACGCAGCGGAACCAAATGCAGCACATCCGAAAGATAAAACGTTTCCTGCCGTTGTGGGACCCTGTGTCCATTCTCCATTACTCCAATTGCCAGATATTTTCAACCTGGCAATAATTACAAAAAATATTATAAGGTTGGGAATCCAGGACCATTTCTCATATTGATGAATCATAGTATATCCAAAAAAAGAAACAACAATTGTGCCAAGAGCAATAACCAAACAACCAGCCCATAAAGGACAATTATTTCCATCATGATTGACCATGTTTAATAATTGCACCGAGCAATATGTGTTCAACACACACCAACCTACACATGATATCATATTTATCAAAGAAAAAAATCTAGCTGTGTAGTTACCAGTTAAGTACCGTGTTAAAATCATTTGCCGTAATCCGGTCTTCGCACCAAACATAGAAAAAAACCCAACTGGAATAGAACCCAACATATTAAAGAACAGTATAGTCAAACAAGAGGTACCAAAGTTCAACCCATAAACACAAGGTCCTAAAACGCCAACGGCATACGATGAAAGAACTAAACTGGACGAAAACCATGTGTTTGCAGCACTAAGAGTACTAGTATCTGTCTTTTCTTCATCGGTGACTGGTTCTATACCTTTTACTTCTGCTTTCATGGTAGATACCCAATTAAATAAAAATGATTTGTTTAAAGTTAAAGACTCAATGTCACGGAGATTATCTTTCAATACCTCTATGGATAAATTTTCAGAACAGGAATTAATCGACTGAATGTCAATTGAATCATTTTTTTCTGAATGTTCAATATCTATTTTGTCTATTGGTGGCATAATTTCATCAAACATGGTCGTTATTGATTTTGTGGTTAGTACCAAAGTAATGCCCTTGACCAAATAATTAAATAATCAAGTTAATAGATTCCTATACTATATGTAGATGTTTGTATGAATTTCACCATGACAATTAAATCCTAAAATAGACGAATGAAAGAGGTTTTAAGTGTATCTTAAATTATTCAAAAGGAAGGCATATTGCAAATTTCACACTGTTTATATATTCGTTCAAAAATGTATTAACCTTTGTCCCGCATATAATATTTCTCTTTTCTCAAGTTTTTTATTTACTTGGATTAATATGTATTGTTTTCTAGATTTATTCCACCTTTTTTTTCTTATTTTTGTCTTTTTCCTTTTTTATCTAAATGAAAAAAAAAATATAAGTCATGTGTAATGATGAAAAAACAATAGTTTATCACTAAATAATTGCGATCAATGTCTCCAGTAAGCATAGTTCAATTTTATTCAAGATAATTTTTACGATTTTTTTTAACTCATTTCGTCGTTGAGTATACATTCCATTAGGGAACATAAAGTTTTGAGCTTATTGTTCAGTAATACATTAATCCACAAATGACATCAGACATTGGAAGTTATTCCCAGAATTATTCAACCTGCTACCTTTTTCTTGTTGATAAGATCGTACAACATTTTTGTACTGAAAAAAACCATTGACTTTAAATTCACGTTTTTAATTTACTTAACCGCAACATTATTTTTTTTTCTCAAGCTATACAAGATTCACTAATTTACTTAATGTTTTATTACATCAAACCACTAAGAAATACTCAATTCAAGGTCTAATTTGAATCCATATAAGCGGTATATAACTAGAGAACAGCCTTTGTAGTTAAATCGTGAATTTTTCGAATTTTGTATTACCTTTTATTTTTCTTAAGAATTTTGATATGGAAAATTTTTTATATGCGAAAGGACATTTTCTTGTAGGTGTCTGGGTGTGTCACACTGTGTTTTATTGTTAATTTACGAGGGGAAGGGGAAATGACAATTTTTTTTTATCCTACGGGAAAAAATATAATAAGACAATAAAATTATATATCGATGTCAATTTTTGTAAGACGAAGAAAACAAAGGGAAGCAAAGAGTAACAAATACAAAACGTGACTATTGTTAAAAGATCATAAAATAAGTTCCAGTGACTTAAATTTAATCCTTTAAAAACCCACACCTTCATAATTAGACTTAGATTATGTTAGACAAATAATATTTTTATTTTGAAAGCTGGTATATGCGGATATTCATTAGGATGTGTCATTGCTCATATCTTTTACATACAAAACTTACAGAAAAAAATGTAATTTACCAACATATTGGTGGCCGAGAGAATAATTTATCTTGTTGTGTTTATATTTTCAATTGTTGAAATTGAAATCAGAACTTATATACACACTTTTCTTTGACTGAGAGGTAGATATTGGAATTATTTGCTTATTCTATGACATCTATGTACTAATATCATTAGTCATCTCTTACTATTAGATAATAGAAAGAACTTCAATAAAAATATAAAATGAATAATTCAATATTTGACTTATATCATTTTAGGTGGCTCTACTAAGATTTACAGAATTTAAGTACATAGAACGATAAGTATATGAAGACGTACTAGTTTGTTTGTAGATTAAATAATATAAAGAATGAAGACAGGCAGAGCAGGAATATTATAAAAGAATTGTCCAAAAAATTTTAAAAAATGTTTTTAACACTTCTAATCTAATATTAGTAGTACAATTAGTAAATCATAAAAAATTCTAAATAATTAGTTGAGATAAATCACCGAGTAGGGAAGATTGTATTGCTTCTCAACCTTAATAACGAAGTATTTAGAACTATTAAATCGTTACTGAACAATATTGATTTTGGATTTGGCATTGTAAGAGATGAATTTGAAACAAAATTAATGAAATATAAGAGAGGTTAAACTAATTTCAATTTATATTGTTTTTAGAAACTCGATTTCACAGTTCATCTGACATTATTTCATCATTTAACTTTGACAATACCCTCTTTTTACGCAGTAGATTGACATATATTCTACTTGGTCACAAGGTTATACCTGAATTTACTGAGAAAAATTACATTTTGAAAAATACTATTGCAGAATAAACTACTCTTTATCGAGATGTATTAAGATGCCATAAACTTTTTAATGTTCTGCGAAAGATAAACTATTCATGTTCTAGGTGAAATTGGTCATTGGTGATGATATTATTATATCTACTTGAATCTATTGAAAATAGTTAATGCGTCCATATATGGTATAAAACTTCCTGAGTTCACCTTATAAATGATTTTTCTTTCTTATGTGTTATTGTATGAATATCCTAGCTTCTCTTTATTTGTTGTTCTCTTCATTTATATATATTTTCGTTTGGTGTAAAAAATTTTTCAGTAACGATAAATAGATTTATTGTTGATGATGAACAGTTGTAGCACAAGTAAAATGGTAATATGTAGTATTTCTAGAAATTCCCCTAGCTCTAAATTATCCTCTATTTATAAAATTCTTTCAAAATATACTATTTCTATTTCCTTCTCTATAAGTTATATTTTCTAAGATATTGTACACAATAAGTAGTAAAATAAAAAAAAAAAAATGAGTTTTTCAATTCTATATTTATATATATGTACCTACTTACAACAATACTTATTGCATATTTTTATTGCATAGTTTTTTTCAAAATAAGAATGAATAAATTTTTATTAGAACAGTGCTCTTAGATCGGAATATTATCTATTTTTTTTAGGTATTTAAATTATTTATCTTCAATGGTGATGTTTGTTAGTATGTTTCTGGGCAGAAAGAAATGCTAGCAGAAAAAAGACTTTATCTACGTGTTATTCACAAATTATGGAGATGGTTGATGGGTAACAACTACAGAGCAGACTCAATTTTCCATTTCACATGAAAAGGTATGGCTAATTGAGATATTCAGGTACCAGGACGTCGCGTATATATTTTAACCTCCAAGACTCTATTAAATGAAAAAATCATGGAGTAACATTCATGTGTGGAATATTCTAGTTGCCTATATCCAAATTTCAGAAGTAGATATCAATTAAATGATGTGTCCTTGAAATATCTTACTTATGGAATAGTGTAGCAGCCGGTAAATCCAGAAACATTTTCATCACCTTTGATCATCTTATAGCATGTTAACACTTAATATAAGCGTACAACTATACGAATTTTATTATTAAATGTATGGCCATTTGCTTGATATACTATCATGTTGGATGATATATTTATCTGTCCTGTGTAGTTCAAATGTCAAATAGATACACTATGTTAATCTGCAAATTTAGATCTAGCTCTTAATGCCGGACCATATTTGTACAAGACAAAAGGAATAACGGCTAACACAATATTAATGAAGCCAAGCAATGAGGATCCCCAAGCAACCGGATATCCTTTAATGGCCAGTTTATTGTACATGACTTTACCAAATAGTGGAAATGCAAATGCGAATGAACATCTCATTAAACCATTACCAGCGTATGATGAGGCAACATGATTCGGATAGCTCTCTGCAAAATATGAATATGTTGCTTGAAATAAACTTTCAGTAGCCGCAAGGAAAAAGGCTTCAGAGATAATTGGAAGTATCCAATGGACAGCAGAACCCCAACCAAATAGAAATAGAGCCAATGGTAAAAACCAACTAAAATACATTGGAGGTAGTAAATAAACTTCTGGAGTGAAAGTTCCATTTTGTCTACTAGGATTGACTACCTTATAAGTGAACGTTACCACAGTGACAAAAGCTACTACAGCACCAACAGAATAACCCATGTATGATAAGCCTAATTCAATCAACGAAAAATGATAGACATCGATAAAAACTATGGGGAATGCTTCGAAAAACAGATTGAAAACCCCATAAACAACAGATATGTAAATATCAAAAGCTAATACTATCGGATCTTGGACAATCATGCATATTGGTCGATATAGAGTTTCGATTAAAAATTCACTAACTTTCATTTTGGAATCAATTTTCTCTTGAATAGTGTAATATCTTGAATCGCCTGTCTGTTTTCTTATTCTTCTAGCACGTCTTGATAAAATTGCTGTATGTGATGTTTCAGGAAAAGTAAAAACAAGCAAACAAGCACAGAATCCAGATAAAAAGAATAAAAACCAAAATTTCCATCTCCAACTTTTTGCAACCGTCATGCATGCACCTAATAGTGGGGCAGTCATTGGAGCTAGAATTGTACAAAATGACCATGAAGCTAATATGACCATTGAATTCTTTTGACTAATACAATCAAAAATACTGGCACCTGTATGAGTTAACAATGGAGAACACAATGAACCTGAAAAGAATCGCAATACGATTAAACCTGCAATATTATTGACAGTCGCACAACCAAGTTGCATGAATGTAAAAAGGAAAAAAGTCCAAACAAATATTGGTTGACGTCCTACAACAGCGACTTCTGACAATGGAGATAATATCATTGGAACAATACCATAACCTAGAATAAACACAGATAAATTTAAAGTTCCTACGACATGTGAACAATTGAAGTCTTTTTCAATCTCATCCTGGCCTGGAACATAAATAGATGATGCAGTATAACTAGTCCAAGAAGCCAAAATCAACTGACCTACTGTAAAACATTTTTTAAAATTACTCCAATTGTATGGTAGTTCCGGATCATTTTCACCATTCCATGTTATGAGAAATGGGTCTTTAGAAGATTTTTTTTCACTCCACTGTGCATCATCTAAGTCTATAAAAGATGATGATTGTTTGTTAGATTCAGCATTTTTAATTGACTCCTGATGGTGTGAAAATTCCGTGTGTTCAAGTGTGGATTTCGAGTTACCAGAAATGTTGGAGTGTTGTGAAGTTACTAGATTGTCTGGGATAATTTCAGGAAAACTGTATATTCTCAAAAATTCTAAAAAATCAGTGAATGCAGTATTCTTCAAAGAAGCTAATATTGTTACAAACATAGATACCTTAGTATACTAATGAATAGTTTTAAGCAAAAAAAAAAAAAGAACTGATTATATGTGGCACACTATTTGATATTAGATTTGTAATATTTCAGTAATAAAACACGATGGTTAATTGTTCTCTAATACTCTATTGTTGGTATATTGAGTAATTTTGATCTCAGTGAACCGGATGACGTCCATAATATAGATGGAGTTATATCCTACGTGCTTGTACATTGTCTTAGACAGATTGTGGTAATTACTCTAATTTATATCATCTTCTCGTCCAACTTTTTAGTAAAGGGCCTGTTATCAATAGTTTTACGTAATACTAAAAAAATAAATTCTTTCCGTCGTCCATTCCGATTTCAGATCAGAAAAGGAAAACAAAAAAAATTGAGGCATCGTAAAAGAAAAATCAAGAGTTTCAAACTTAATCTACGGCCGACGTTATGTTTCCCTGCTGGCACTTAGTTTTGCAGAGTCGGATATTATCTCGAATAAAGTAGCGGTAACCAGACGAACTGTTTGAGCCCTTACTAATAATTAAATCTATATTAGTAATAAATCTTAAAAAAAAATATATCTTGTTAACATTTGATACTTCAAATCTTGAAAATATATTTCCAGCCAAAGAGATATCATAAGATTATAAGCTGAATGTTAAGATGGCATTTGTATTTCAAATGTTGTGATAGGTTCCATGATTTAATGAGCTATTAAAAACAGCTTTGGTTATGAACGATTATCAGAAGGTTCTATTACAGTATATTTGCAGTGTTATGGACAATATTAACAATTAGGATAAAAGGCAGAAAGGGCAATAATACACATAACAACTATTATTAACAAAAAAAACAATTAATAGAATCTGTAATCATACAAGTGTAAGTAGAAGTTATAGGTATAGTAACTGAAATAGCAATGTAAGACGGTATTACTTTTGGTGGTAGTGTTTCAACAATTATGATGTTTATTGGAGTTGTACTGTCACCAATCCCAGTAATTGTTGTTGTTGTAGTAACTGACTCTATTGTATAAAACTTTATAACTTCAGGAAGTGTTTGAATATCGACAAATACAGTTAGTGTTTCAAAGATAGCAATATCTGTTGTAAATGATGTAAATGTAGTATTGATGGTAAAATTGTCAATTCCAATGATAAGAATGGATGTATGAGTAACTTGCAGCTGATTTTTTAAAATGTAAATTTTATACAATATAAATTGTATTTCTTATGTGTGTAGAAGTTGATGTAATTGTGCTACTCGTTATTGTTAGTTATTAAAGAAACTAATTCAGTGGTTATTGTTGCAGCGTTTATTAGTGCAAAAGTAACTACTGGGGTTGGATACACCTCATAACAAACAATCGCAAGCTATCGACTATAACAATTAACTGATAATGTAGTTCTACCAGCAGATATATTTTTATATTTGAATTTGTAGTATTCTCGTAGAGGTTCTTGATGTGTACACTGCGGTTCTAACATATTGGATATACATAACTAGACAAAAAAATCGCTTATGTCTGGGATACTGTATAGGTGATTGCCCATAGTACTATCTATAGTGCCATTTGGTCAATATATTGAAGCATCTAATATATTGCTTTCCAAATAGTGAATGTATACAGTTTTAAAGGTATAAATGTAATCTCTTATTAACTATATTGTATGTATGGTTTCACTCATACGCAGTGCTGTACCACCGATATTTGTAAATATAAAATATTCATGTTGACCGCGACAATTATATGCAATAAGAGTATCCATGAAAGTTGTAGTGGAATCATCAACTCTACTAATTATGATATACATATTCGTTACAGAAACTGTATATTAACCAATGATTTTTATTATGAAAGATTGAATAGGAAAACCTGTGAATCCATAAAGCATATTCGTTACCTGCTAATCTGGATCTTATAGTAGATCCATAATACTACTAGTTTTCCTTTCACATGTATTGTTTAAATAATCACCAAGTGAAAACTCTAAGCTTTAAATGCTTCTATCATTCAACTTATTATAGTCAACATTGAACAGGAGCAACGTTAGTAATAACTAAGAGTTGAAACTGTGAAAGTTCATTAGCTCAAAGATTATTGTCTGGCGTTGTGGAAGAAGTTATTAGTATACATAAATGATATGCAATGGTTTATTGGTTTTTCTATTAACCAGACGAGATGAATTTTTTTTTATGTGGTGTTATACAGTACAAGTAGAGTGGCAAACCTTTATTTCACGAAAAGTGTTTTGTATGTGTTTGTATATTTTTATAATTTTTTTTTATTTTTTGTGAAAAGATGAAAGAGTGTACGTTATATCACTCAAAGGTAGAGATCGTAATAGGATATACCAACACTGTCAATGAACCGATAGTTGTTTATTGAAAATATATTTGAGTAATGAAAATGGACTACTTTAATTTTGTTAAAAAAATTTCAGTGATAATAAATGTCTTTCTTTATAATATTTTATAAGGTAATAAGTTAAAGAATTTCACAATATTTATAGAGTAAATAAGAAGATACAGATATTTTTGCAATGAAGAATGATCTCAATTTTCTGCCCAAAATTTTACTAAGGTAGATAACGCTATGTTATTTTCGTTTTGGCTACAATTAACGCAGATGGTGGGAAAAGACAGGCTAATATTTTTTATTTAATGATGATAATGTTTGGTGTTTGCATACTTTAGACTATCCTATTAATTCTGTTATTTCTTTTTTAGTGCTATTAGCAACACAATGAAAATAAGCTTATTTGCTTGTTCTGTTTCTTACACTTAAAGTTTGTATTGGGTAAGAGTTCTTAAAATAGATGAAATAAAATGCTCTAGCAAAGCCAAAATGTGTAACCAGGCTTGACATCTCCCCGGTACAGAAATATACCAGCACGTCCACACTTTTATCTATCAATATTCTCTGTATCTCATTGTATGATATAACAACAGCCACGGATGTGTCTACAATACCAGAATCTCTCAACGTGTAAGGAGAGTCTGTACAAAGTCCAGTTCTCGGATAAATATGCCCATCAATTTTTGTGCAATAAGCAATATATAAATAGTTACTCAACCGATTGGCAAAATATTGTTTATTTTTGATGGAGTTTATCATGACATGGTCAATACCATGACTCTTACAATGATCAACCCATGATATATATATTGTTTTTTGCTCGACATTATGCTCAATACAGTCAAAATTTGAATTGTGAAATAGATAACGCTAGCCTGCTTGTTGTTCTCCCAGCAAATATACAGGGAGATAAGTTCTCTTTTATACTTGCCATATCCATATTTTGCTGGTGTGAGCTTGAAGTGGAAGAAGAAGCTACCAATGCCTCTTGGCTTCAAATATTTTACTGCCTCTAGTTCAAAACTTAGACAATCAAATACAGGCAGTTAATACAAAAAGGTTTTGTGGATGATCTCTTTTGGCAGTCCTTAGGAAAGATGACAAAGAAGGCTTAGATATGTTTTGAGAGAGTAAATCGACAACATAGGACAAAAGTATGCTGTGATCAATGGTTGAGATAGGAGGAATAGCAGATGAAGATTTATGATGACTGTGTTCCGTAGTGTCCTGTTCCTAAACAAGGTTAACTATTATGATGCTTACAGAGGACAAGGAACCTTGTTTGTGAACCCTTGAGGTGTTACTTTCTTTCCCTGGTAGGTTTATAACAAATACACCATCTAAACCAATAAAAGTAGAATTTATTGAATTAATAGAGGCATTAATTTGAATAAAATAATCTAAAAATATAAAAATTAACTATCCAGAATTTATCCAATTGTCAATTATTATTATTATTATTATATGTTATATTATACCACTGCTTACTCTATTATATAGTGAATAAAATATATAACAAGGATCAATCAACGTACCAATACATAAGAATTTGGGGTGTCTAATAAATAGTGTCTATTTAAGCAACAACTAACTTGATATTGAAATTATTACTTGGTCTCCTCTTTAAGATCTAATAAAACTTACCACTTGAGAATATATTTACCAAATCAGATTATCAACCAGAATATAATATATAATAAACAAGAGTTCGCCAATATTGAATAATTTATATACTCTATTTTTTATGAGTTTTTATTATGCTATTAAGCTATGATATGTTTATTCTTAAATGGTTGATGATTATCTTCACATATCAATACCCTATATATTATTGAAATATATACACCAATACATTATAAGTTGAGAATGTCTGTTGTAAAGATTAACGTAGGTGCTAATTCTTCGTATAGGTAAGTAACATTAACTGAAGCTTACGTAAAGAATATATGTTACATGGTGAATAAAGTGTGTTTCTTTTACTTGTTAACCTAAACCTACTTTTTTTAAAGTGGTTTTTTAAGTCCTAGGTCTAATTTTTAATTCAACTAAATATTTACTCTGCGTTGATTTGCTTTTTATTCAAAACATAACCATATATCAGAAGATTTTCATATATCATATGCTGCCATTACATGGATTTTCGAAGAAGGTACAAAATAAGAAAAGAAAGTCAAGTATCTTAGAAAATAAACCTTCATATGAATTTTTACTAAATAAGTGCAAGGGAATATTCTAAGTTAATTTCCAAATCTACAAAAAAAAAGTCTTGTTTGCATGAAGTTTATAGAAATTGTCTTCTTAGACAATGCTATCTCAGTTTTGAATTATTTACTAAAGAAAAACCATATATACCGGATAATTACTTAATTACTTTTCCATGTTTATCAGATTAACCTGGCTGTTCTTATTGTTAGATTTTTGATGAACAAAAAAGGAGTGCTTTGTGACTTTAACTATCATAACAAAAAGCAGTATTGCATTCGAATAAGAAATTGCCAATTAAAAAAATATCTTGAAGCACATTTCTTAGTAGATTTTAATGGTACAACTACTCTTAGTCATCTAAATGTGTATAGACAAATTGATTTATATAATATGAGCAAAAGTAATACTAAAATTTCAGTATATTTAATCAAATAAAAAATTACAAATTAAAAGTGGGAGATGATTGCTAAAAAATTGGGGTACTTTGTAGTAGTAGTAGTAAGTGTATCCTTTCTATCACTTGATAATATTTTTTTTACTGATGTAGTAAACTCTTTATACCCAAATCTAGGTGTAAAGAGTTTATCATACACCGTAAAACTTTGGTTGACTAAGGCAAACAAACTTTTAAATGATGGAATATATAGATATTTCTTTCAAAAAAAACTACGGAGATCTTCTGCCATGATCCAAAGACATCTTCAGTAATCTTGTCTAAAATACACATAATTTTTCTTTGAAGCTGTCATATCACGGATTTCCCCTGTTATAAAAATTAATATAGCTACTTACCATTCAACAGCATCTCTAGTATAGAGCCATATTGAATTAAAATTATATGTTTGTTTTTTGCTGTTCTTTTAAATTGTAGCGACTAATAATATTTATACTTTGTAACAAACGTGCTGCTAAGCTATAAGTTGAATTTACTATATTTTAAATGCAGATTCCCACAGCAAAAGTTATACAGTATCTTTTAGATTTACGAAAGGTTGTGTGTCATGCATTGTAGTAATCATTTTTACTCAAGGAATTGTCTGGTTTGTAATCATTAGTAAGCATTTCATTAGGAAAATTTGTGATATTCCAGGAGAGTGTAATATCTTTAATTCAGGCGATTGTTGACTCATTTTCGTCTCTCAAAATATTGCCATCTATTTTGATTCAGAACTCATTATAAAATGTAACCAAAATACTGTTGTTTTCCAAATACTTGTTAACACTTAGAGCAGCAATCCAGATATTTTTTTCCATTTTCAAGAAACAGTTGTCTATAAAATCATCCAAGTTGACTCTTTTGAAACATTTTAACTACCTCATTGAACAATTTCGTATAAATGAGATTTTGCTTTTGGCAGCTTGAAAATTCAAGAATATCCATGATAATTTGGTTTGAATCTTCAGTGAAATTATTCCTCTGTATTATATCTTTTATGTATTCAACTGAAGCTACTTCCTCTTTGGACGGTTCATTTATCTCTGATTCAACAAATCTCTTTAAGACAATATGTTTCCAGCCAAATTCTCCGCAATCAATTGAAATAGTGTCAAAAGTTTTCTTAACACCCTTTGCATCATCAAAAGTATTCCATAACACACCATTAGAGTCTTCTATAAACTCTACAGGGCTATGGTTGACTAATTCGAAAAGTTTTACCGATTCTGATATCATAGGCATTGAGACTAACTTCAACATATTCCAATCAAAGATATCAGCATATCTCAATTTGATTCTTTCTGCAGTAGATAGGGAATTTATTAGTTCTTCATCTTTATCATTGATAATACATCTCTCATTTATGGAGACTAAGAATCTGTCAATAATACAATATGATTCGGATATAATTTTAAATTTATTTTCTTGTTGAGTAGTCAATTGTAACCATTTTTTCACTAAAGTGGGAAGAACTCTAAATGATAATACTTTGAGATTATTTCTGCAAATCTCAGAACATCTATTACATATTTCTTCGAATATGCTATTTTCAATATTGAATTCTTCTGGATTCGTATAGAAATATGTTCTAATTTCATCAAATTTTGATTCATTATAACCTTTCATTATGTTATACAATTCGTCCTGTAACTTATTTAGTTGTGACGTCCTTTTATTTTCTTCCTTCTGCAATAATGTTTTAATGTTTTCTTGTGATATTGGGTAACATTTAATTTTATTGATCAGTGAAATTGGTACAAAAAAGACATCTGGTAATTCAAAACCCTTCAAATTCTTGTATTCTTCGATTGATAACCCTTTATCTAAAACAGTTGTCACTGAATCATTAATTATTGAGTTCATGACAGTTATATCGGCTGCCTGTTGGGTTATTAAATCTTCAGGATCAAAAGATAATGATTTAATGGATTTATCACTGACGAGATATTTGATTGTATTATTATTACCTCTTTCTATAGTTAGCGGAATAGCTTTATGTGTGGCATCAGATTTAGTGGTTTTTTTACATGAAAAATGTCCAAACATTTTAACAAATTTGACGTATACAACGGATAACTTCATGATATGGAACAAACTTTCATTTTTAGAAATATAAAAGTTGGACTTAATAAACTTAATTGTTTTATACAAATTTGGATTATATGCATTTCGAAGTAAATACCATCCTCCTGGTGTTAAGACTTCTTTAGCGTACTTTGATGAAAGATCATTGATTAAAAAAGGTTTACTCTTCAAATGGATTACAAAACCATCGACAACAGTAAACTGTCCTGTGTGAATAATAATAATAGGGATAGAATCATTGGATACTAATCTTGAAGAATTTAGGGAAGCAGATGAATTGCTGAGAGATGGGTTTAATCCATCTAATTCCATTGCTATATTATAAAGGAAAGTGGCACTCTAATAAACCTTTAGGTACCTGTAGGTTTCGTATAATTTGTCGTTTTATCGTCTGATAATAACAATTAAACCTTTTCGACAGATTTGTTTATACTATAATTAAATATATTGTTTACGGAAGGGAAGAAAAAAAACATAGATACTCAAAAAAAGAAAAAAAATCGCATAGAAGAAAAGATATAAATATTTTGTTATATTATATAGACGAAGCCAGATGTTCACAAGAATAAGAATAAAATCATAAATTGTTCTTATACTACAACATCAGTAGCAATTAAAAATTATTTATTAGAGCGGATAAATTTAGATACTGTAATAAATTATGTTATTATATAAAAGGCAAAGCATATATAACGACAGATATCAAGAGCTTCTATAACCTTGAGCTTTTTAAAACCAACCCTTCAAAGATTATATATATACATATATATTGTTTCAGCAATTTCGGTTATTTAGTAATCAAAAAATATGGATTTTCCATTTCTTTACGTAAATATTCTCTTTAATCTACCGAAAAAACCTTTCTTTGGCTTCTTTTGTTCTTCATTGGTTTTACTTTCCGACGAATCTGTCATTTTTGCGGTTTTTGTATTTGATGTATCATTTTCAACATTTTTGGTATTACCTTCGACCTTTGTGTTATTAGTTTTTGGATTGTCACAAGTTTTCTTAACTGCATCTTTTTGAAGTGGTGTTTGTTCAGATTCTTTATCCGATTTTTCTGTTTCTTTAGATTTTACCATTGGAATTTTAGCCTCACTAGCGTGAGATGCTTCAGTAGACTTTCTTAATTGCGATTTCAAACCATTAACATTACTGTCATCCAATTGATCTATATCGTCATGTTTATCAATATTCCTGCTGTATTTATTACTATTTTCATTTATGTCTCCATTTTGCTCCTTGTTGATCATATCTGATGGATTTTTTGTAGTGTCCACCAAACTTGAGTCTTGGTTTGTATTTAATTCCTGTCTATTTGAATTCTCCGATTTTTTTTTGTTTTTCAATTCTTTATTTAAACGATCATTTAACTCATTTGCGTCAACATCTCTAATGTCAGAGAATTCTTTAATGTCTTGAGCATTCTCTATAATCACCGGTCCTGGACCTCCAATAGTCTCAGTAAATGTGTTTTGATTATTATTATTATTATGTGGTTGAGTGATAGGTAATATATGGACAGTACCATTATTGCTATCATTTCTGTTATTTCCAGTAGCAGTAGTAGTATTGGTGGTGGTGTTGAGGGTGGTGGTAGCAGCTGGTAATCCACCAGCTTCAGGAATCTTTACGCCACTTTTATTTAATTTATCTGCTGCAATGATGTCTCTAATATGAATATAATTATTTTCAAAACCGCAACCGTCACTAGCCTTTTCATATTCATCACTTACAGTCCAATCGCCATCTACTATATATTTGAAATAAATTCTATCGTCTTCATTTTCTGGAGGTTCGGTGAAAGGGACACTGATTTCAAAAGAACCAGAGGAAGTCTTCACTAAAGGTATAGACCCCTTCCAATCATCAAAGGTACCTGTAACAATAACATCATTAGGACCAGCAGGCCAAGTGAATGTAAAGTTAGTTGTATGTGGCATTATTTGTGTATCCTATATAAGTGTATGTATATTCAGTGGACAGTTATGTATATATATATATTATTTTTTTCTTTCAGATATGGCTTTCTTCTTTTCAGTCAAACTTTTTTCCAGTCTCGCTGCTTAATCTATTTCTTATTGATACCTGGTCACCAAACATAAGTGTAATTAATGTATACGAAGTAAATAACAGTTACAAGTCGGGTTAAGTTATTACACATAATACGTGTCTGTAATGTTTCTTATCAGTATTATTTTATCCCTTGTGTTAAGTTTATCTTTGTTGCTGTTTCCTCCAGCCTCCCACACCGTCCGCAGCCTCTCTTCTGAAAGATGGAGGGGGTGGAGGAGAGAAACACGAAAATGACGTTGGGCTCAGCCACGCGAAGAGGGAAAAAAAAACAAAAATTGAGGAGACGTGTCCTCCGTTCGAACCCTTTGAGAGGCCGTTTGGTTGCTGTTACGTCCTCGAAGAAAACAAACGCGTAAAAAAAAAAACGAAAAAGAAAAAAAAAAACGAAAAACAGAGAGAGTCCCTCGAGGGAAGAAAAGCGGGGAATATTTTTTCAACGTATACAAAGAGATCTTATCCTTTTCTTCTTGATCGAGCTCGAAGAATATGCGGAGTGATGCGTAAAAGGGAGAATATATATCTGATCATGGGGATATGTCTTGAGGATATGTACATACAGCAGGAGCACTATTCTACTATGGTATACAGTCTTTTAAAAAATGGTAAATAAGTCATGTTAGCGTTAGTATAAATATGTTAGTAGCAGTAAGTGGAACCAAATATAGTGGTGCAGATTTAGTAGTCAGATTGTTGGTGGAAAGGCATGGATTTGAGTTGTTAGACCATCAGAAACCGTGCATTGAAATTTTGGATTATGCCACGAAAAATTTTAGAAGTAATCTAGTCGTATTATGTGAAACATTGGAATTGTTGACAACTTTAGAGAAAAGAACTTTTTTTGTACATTTATCTGTTGATGCTTCTGTTGGAGTTAGATTGAAACGTGCAAAGCAATTAAGTAATAGAGATAACAGAGAAGATGAAAACAGTTACATTAATAATGAAATAAATAAGTTGATTACACTTTTAGATGAACACGATTTTACTTCTGAATCAATAGAATTGCGTGAAAAATCACATTTTAAATTAAAAATAGTTGGGAATACCTTGGAGACATTAGAAGATCGATTAAATGCAGCATTAAAAAGACAGATAATTGTGTTTGAAAACAAGAAAATTGATAATCCAGAAGAAGCTAATCCGCCATTGAGGCCTGATTGGGATACCTATTTTATGAGATTGGCCACATTGGCAGCCTCACGTTCAAATTGTATGAAGAGAAGAGTTGGTTGTGTCATAGTCAGAGATTTCAGGGTGATAGCAACAGGTTATAATGGTACTCCACGTCACTTGACGAATTGTTTCAATGGTGGTTGTCCACGGTGTAATCAAGGTGATTCACGCAATTTACACACTTGTTTATGTCTTCATGCTGAAGAAAACGCTTTGCTTGAGGCAGGACGGGATAGAGTCGGTAGTAATGCAACTTTGTACTGTGACACATGTCCTTGTTTAACATGTTCTGTTAAGATTGTACAAACTGGTATCACTGAAGTTGTCTACAGTCAATCTTACAGCATGGATGAAGAAAGTTTCAAAGTTTTGAAGGCAGGTGGAGTTAAAGTTAGGCAATTCAGTTTTGTTCAAGAACCAAGAATTATCATTGTATGATGTCTTTCCCTTCCATCTTTTATTTTATTTTTTTTTATCCGGTTATAGAGGCATTACTATATTATACTAAATTCCCCAGAATATAGAAGAGATGTAGAGGGAAGCTGTAATATTAGAGTTTTACAGATATATATATATATATATATAGAGAGAGAGAGAGAGAGAGAGAGAGAAATCTTACAACAGATGTGCATCATTGATAACTGTAGAAACTTCTAAAAAAAAGGATATTATATGCATTGAATTTATTTTTTATTATACTTGGTTCTCTATTTAAATGGTCAATTTTAAGCTGTTTAAATTATGTTACATAAAAAAATATACACCAACGATCATACCAAATTAAAACATTGGATTATTCAATTTTCGGTAATGTTTCATCGATATTTTTATGAGTATATTTTTTTTTTGATTAACGTCCAGCTTTCTGGAGTACTTGGATCTACAATGATCTCTACTGGCAAAAAATCTTATTTGAATAAATGTATATTATATATTTAAATGAAACAAAAAAAAAAGTAAATATAACGAAAAACAATACAAATTTTCTGGTAATGAATATTGTTAGTTGCTCTTTTATCTAGCTTCAAATTGTACCATTCTTTTAGTTCTAGTTTTTAATAAGATTCTGTGACCACATTCTTTACAACGAACTGGATCAGTTCTGGATAGAGATAATTTGGCAGAACATTCAGCGCAAATATACTTTAATGTAGCTGTTCTAGATTGGGAAGTACCAGAGGCGGCGATATCTAAATTAGTTGGGATTTGAAAACCTTCACGAGACATGATAAATAAAGTGCACTATTTCTTCGAATCGTTATCCTTTATGCCTACTAACTATTAGAAAAATTTGTGTTTACCTTAAACTAACAAGTGTACATATATAGCTTTTAGTAAGATTTCATCTCATCGTTTCTACTTTCTTATACCATTTTCTTTTTTTTTGTCGTTTTTCTAAAATAAAAAGGAATAAAAAAAATTTCAGCAAAAAGGAGGGTAACCTTGATTGAGTAAAAAAAAAACAGTAATATATTAATGACATCGACAAGAGTCTATATTACAGTGAATATTGGCTGAGTATTTAGCTTTCTAAATAGTATTGTTCATTTGTTTGTATTTATATATATAATATATGTATATATAAGTATGAAATAATTTATTACATATTACGAATAAATAAGGCTGTACAAGTTTAAGCACAACTAGGTAATAAAAATGCATATGGAGTGAAAACAAAAAAAAAGCAAAAAGAGAAAAAAAAGAACAATGTTAATTAATAATCACATATGAACACTAATTAACTGGAGAGAGTTTGATATATGGTTTTTGTACGGGTACTTGTAATAGTAGAGGCAGCATCGATTGTCTGAGATGGTGCAGTAATATAATAAGTACTATAGTATTCATCATCTTCATAATATACGTAGCAAACTCTATCTCCAGAGTTAACAGAAGTAGTGAGGGCACTTTGTGTATTTGACACACTTGTAGATTGAGATGATGGAGTGATGGTGGTTGGAATTCTTGAGTAACTGGAAGAAGTTAATGGGGTTAAAGTTGTTGTATGAGAAGGTATTAGGGTATTAGGTTGAGATGGGGATAGAGTACTAGTATATTGACTATTTTCAACATTCATGTCTTGACTTTCAGGTGTAGACACAGAGGAAATGGTGGTGGTGGAGCTAATTTGAGAAAGTGAAGTGGATTGTGAATCAACACTATCTTGAGTGGCAGATGCAGTAGTAATGTCAGTAGAAGATTCTTGATTAGCAAGAACGGCCGATACAGATGTTGTTATGGTAGCCTCAGCAGTGATTTGTTCTGTGGTTGATGTCACTTCATTGTTGGATAATGTAATTGGTCTCACTTGGACAGTTGTGTAATAACTAGTTGACACAAGAACAGTGGCAGGTCGTAATGTCTTTGTTCTGACTGCATAACTATAAACAACACCATCTTTAGTTATTAATTTTGCTGCATCTGCAGATACAATTGGGAAGATTGATAGTATAAGGAAGTATAAAATGTTCAATAATTTGACTTGCATTTATAATAATTTTTTTTTAATATTAATGTAAATAAAATGAAAGACTAGAGTTAGGGTGGAGGAGTGTTTAAAATTTAAGGAATGACTTTGGTAAGTTAGATTATAATATTAAAAATAAAGGAAACAAAAGATTTAATAAAAGAGTGGATTGGTTTTTTGTGTAAAAAAAAAAAGAATGTAATAAGTTGGATTTCAAATTAGAGTTTCAAAAAAGAAAAATCACTGGATTGTTTAATATATCACAGGTTTTGTATTGTTGTTGTCTTTTCTATAGTATAGTATGTTTTTGAATTATATTTCAGTTAATGATAGCGAAAGCTTTGTCGAAGTTGTAATCTCTAGTGTTGTGTGATTGGTTTTTTTTTTTTTGTACGGTGGTGAGAAATTAGGGATTCAACCTTCTAATCTGCAATAAAAAAATATTCATCCTATCCATTATATATCATGCAACTATTTGTAACAAAATTCACTTGTTGGACTCATCCCCTCCTTTTTGAACATTTCAAAGTGACTTAGTTAGCTATTTTAACGATTCCTGAATGAATAAGTGAGGATGTGAATGTTTGCTGGGTTATCCATATTTATGTTTATCCTAATCGGATTAAAAATGCTGAACTATTCATGTATTTGAGGTTCATAAGACTGGAATCATGACATGGTATCCAATTATCCTCACTTAATGTTGGTGAAATATAGTTTTTAGTTTGCTTAATTATTTGTGTATACGTAGTTATTTCCTGTTGTATTTTTATTACTGAAAAGTTTGTTGTGTAAACAAAAAAAAGAACCAGCACAAATGTTTATGTCGATTGAAGGAAAAAAAAATTAAAGAGAAAAAGAAAAAAAAATCGACAGACAGAATTTCTAAGAACAAAGAGGATTCTCAAGGATATATTAAGGTGAAGGTTCCAAACTAACAACTCCACACCATACCAAAAGCACAAATCGAGAATTACAAACGAACTTTTGAAGTCCCACATTACATTTTAATGGAAATAGAAATAAAATATATGATGCAAGTAGTATACTAAGTTTGTTTTTTTTTTTCAATTTATGTACTCAAGGACTCTATATAAGAAAGTATATATTGTCTATAATATTTAGTTGTTACCTTTTTTTTGTTTATGATAAGATAAGTTTGAATAATCCTGATGCAAAGTGATACTTAATTACCGTTTAGAATATTGTTAAATAGAAAATATTTAGGGGGGAAAAAAGATACATTGACCCGGGATCCCATTTACACAAAATGGGATATTCCGCTTGTTTATTATAAATGCAAATATCGAAGAAAAGGTGTTTTGTTTTTAACTGTTTGGAAAATAGAAATGCTTAGTAATAATTATTATTATAGATCATATCATCATTCTTGTTGAGATTAACACTAAACTCTAAATCATCGTCTGTAGACATATCCCATGTCTTGTAAACCATCATAAATGTAAATGTATTGCAAAGACTACCAAAGAACAATCCATCTAAATAATGGTTCACGCCCTCACAGATCTGAGTTGAAAACCCGTAAGTCAGTATTTGACCTGCAATAAAAAATAGCACGCCTAATAGGATCGACCCAGTAATCCAAAGATTTCTTAACATTACTAGAGATACTAATAATTGGCAGATGACATAAAAGAATAGGAAAACGACATTAACAACGTAGACAACAATAAACATTGCAGTTGCATTTGTTGAATGCATTTCATTGGATTGGATCCATGATTTAAATGTCAAAATGGAGGCTAGGAAATTGCCACAAAATCCAAGAAACGATGTAGCTCTAACTATTGTCATCGATTTTCTAGTTCCATCTTCCCAGAAATTGAAAGGTAATAGACCATTAATCAACAACGACCAACAACAGGCGCCGGCAATACCAATTTGAATGGCTACAAAATATGGATACGATCCCGAACCTGGTGGAGAAACACCACAGTCTACTATTAAAGTGAAAATTATCAATAAAAGTAACAGGTAGAAAAAATATAAATACTCGGCTCTTCCGATGGCGGTGTATTTTTGCCTAATATTGAATATGATGATTAGAATTGTCCCCAATGCACCAATATTAATAAATGCATTGCCGATACCAAAGATCATCGTATTAGATAATTCAATAGATCTAGCATAGCAACGAGGTAATATACCAATATCTAAATGTTGTGGATTGAAATTATTTATCTTTGTAGAATTACTTAATAATAAATGAGTAGTTGATTTCACTACTGAGCAGAGCGGTAGTGGCGTTTTGGAACAAATATCTGCAAAATTACTGATACCCATAATTATGTAGGAAGCAAAAATAAAACGGGGAAAGATTAATTTATAAAATATCAATAACTTTTTTTTATTTTGTATCAATGATTCTGATGAACAGGATAGTGAATCTCGAGTGGCTTATCCTGATAACTCACCGTTTAATGATTATCTGTATTTGATAACGGGTCAGTGTCTGAGAGAATATTGTCATTTTTCTATTAGGTACCTTCGAGAATTCTTTCTTCGAAGAGCTGCAAATTTTAGTATTTTGACGGTTTCTATTTTTACTTTCTTAAATTTTTTTTTTCTTTGTGGTTAATAAAGCAAACGCCTAAATAAATGGTTTCGCTTCCTGAAAAAGTAAAACTAAAAGCAGGAAAATGTAGAGAGAAATACATATTATATTGGGCGCTGCTATATACACTTTTAAAGGTAGAACTGCTGTAAACACAACGATATATGAGCCAGTACCAGTACCCAATAGTAAAGGCAGTCGAACAGAAGGTCCCTCCTCGTTCGAGAATATTTGTAATAATCTACCAAGAGATGAATATACCCCGTATTAAGAGAAAGGTTTATAATACATAGAAATTTCCCATGATTTTTTAGAAAGTACAAGATTATATAATGGTGATATGT
Organism: Arxiozyma bovina; assembly: GCA_023309525.1. Taxonomy (NCBI): domain Eukaryota; kingdom Fungi; phylum Ascomycota; class Saccharomycetes; order Saccharomycetales; family Saccharomycetaceae; genus Arxiozyma; species Arxiozyma bovina. The sequence continues at coordinate 23,015 of JAKZLQ010000201.1, forward strand.
AAAAGAAAGAAGAGATGTTGGTTCAGCTGATTCCTCGTGCATCACAATCGAGACTCAACACCAGGCGCCCAGCAACGATCAATAGATATTTATTCTACGCTAGACAGGTACTACAAGTGGAAGGAGACATATTTGTTCCTAAAAAAAAAAAGAAAACTGAATCTCATCCATGTATCCCTAAGAAGAGGATGCATTAAAGGTAGCACTGTATCAGCGAGAGAAAATGATGTTGGTTCTTTGTGTGGAAGGACAAAATGCAAACTTTAGTATAAAAACAGTGAGAACTCAAGAGGAGCAAGAAAGAAAAAACTTTTTGATAATTTTATTAAATTTCTTTCTATTTATATGAACAGGAAATTTTGGATTTTTTCTTTTTTTCGAGTTTTTTCAATTTTTTTCTTTTTTTTTTTTTTGCAGGTTGGATGAAAAGAAAAGAAAAGTAAAAAAAACGAACATATTTCTTTTGTATTAATTTACGTAGGGTTTCCTTTATTAATGTATATTATAATAATATCATCGTTGAACTACGGATAATTGGATTGAACCAAAACAAAGAAGAATAGAAATATAAGAGTTATATTTAAACAACAAACAATCTATATAAAGTAGTTATGTATGTAAAAAAAAAAATAACAGAACACAGAAGAGTAATAAGCAATAAATGGTATACAGTAGATAGAAATAAGGAAACTGAAAATAAAAACAAAACAAAAAAAAAAATACTAAAAATATTGCAGTTTATTTTCTTGGCGTGTTCTTTTTTTCTTTTGTCCTTTCTTTTTAATTTAGTTTACCTTGGTATTTTTATAGTTGTAATTCTTCTGGATTGAATTTTGTGGTGGAAAGATTTGATAAAGAATAAAGAAAATCCACGATACAGTCGATACAACAATGAATATTATAGTTTTCATAGGTTCTTCGACGTCCAGAAACGGGTATGGATAGGCTTGGCCTTTAGAGGGATCGATTAAAAAGGATAAATATTTAAAATAACATAACCCTAAAGAAGAAACTATAACCCATGCTTTGGTATTTGATATTTCAAATTTAGATCCAAACCCAGAGAGATAATGATCGCTCAATAAAAAAAGGAACGGGAAGAGATGGATTGAAAGATCGGTGGAAATTGAAAGTGGATATGGTTTATCCCTTGGGACGTCCTGCATTATCAACGTCTGTGCAAACAATCTTAATGGCCAGTAAATTACAGGGACAATTGTCTCTAGTGTCAAAGCGATTGGTAAAATAAAATGTCTACATACGTAATTAAAAACGAACTGGAAATTATTTGGGTGGGACCGTTGAACAAACCAATTTATTATATTTAAAGAATTACTAATGAGTGTAACCACTAATGATAAATTAGTTAAAAATTGTTTATGACCAGCTTGACTTAGACTTGGAGGTAATACCAATTGTGTACACTTAAAAAGACCTCTACTACAAATGAATAAACTAGCAATATTGAAAAGTAATGACCGTTTGGTCGGAATTAAATAATTGCGTTTTTTAGTAGTTTTAACATACGATGACATCTTTTGTTTTTTTTTGGATTCTTTTTCTGTTTTATTTTTTCCCCCTTCTAGATGCTATATTTCAAATTAGTTTCTTTTTTTGTAAATCCAGTTCTTTTAGGTACGTCTATTTGATCAAATACTATAGTAGATTATTCCTACAATCCTCGAAAAGCACACACACACATACACACATACACTCTTTCTCTCTCTTTCTCTCTCTCTCTCTGTTGTTCTCTAATGTCCTATATATATCTTATATTATTGCAGATGTTGCTTGAATTCAGTGATATCAATCAGTAACCATCAAGTCAGAAGTTGGAGAGTTAGTATACTGACATATACAAACCAGTAACCGATAGTACAGAGTGGTGCTCTTTGTATTGACTGACCACTGCATCCAAAAATCAAAAAGTAAACCCTTAAAGACAGAAACGGACTGTAAATATTTAAACCCGAAGGCAACGGACTGAAAACAGTAGAAGGGAAAAAAAGCAAAAAAAAGTAAAAAAAAAACAAGAGAAGAAAATATTCTGGTAGCGGCTGTTGATGTGTCTCTTCATCGCCAAGAAAGATCTCCCCTTTTCCCGTTCTGGAGAATAAAGCCAGCGAAAACGAAAGAGTCTAGACTTCCACAAAGAAATAGAGAGATCCAGAACTCTGCAGGCCAAATTTTTATTGGAGACTGTATGGCCCTCAAAATGTGGGCAGATTGCATGATCCAAACCCTTGTTTCCCTTGGGCACTCTTTCTAGAAGTGCTGCTATGTTCGTTTGTGAAGGGTTTGTTTGAAAGGTGGAATCACCAGGACAAGTGTATACATTACAGATACAAACATACACATCATCATAATCATCTATGTGACACACACACACACACACTACCACTACTAAAATAACATCATTTGGTTCTTTTGTACAGGGTTTTATCTTATTACATAGAGATGTCTAAGGGCTTCTCTTTCTTTTTAATCTCTGTTTTATTGTTTTTTTTCTAAGAAAATATTAAATACGAATATACATATGTTGGAATATATGTATATATGTATGTTATAGCACACATTGTATATTGTTTGATTTTAGATTAAGATCTAGGTAAGAAACATAAAACACCTTAAATATGAAATAGGAAGAATTGTAGTAGTATCTTTCTTTGTCTCTTATTTTCAGTTCCATGATATTAATTAGAAATGGGGACGCCCCCCCTTCAAATACATTTAATGTCATTATCCTTTTCTATTTATGCATTTAATAATATATTACATTCAGATACACTAATGTCCTTTTATGTTCTGATCCTTTTTTTTCTTTTAATTTATTTAATTCTCATAGTGTAATAATAATATCTACTCATGCATATCTATGTTGTCCCTAAAATTTCTATGTATTTGTAATATATATAAACCATACGTGGACTGGCGTAAAGAATCAAAATACAACTAAAGTATTTTTTTTGTCTTGATTTTGTTCAAGTTTATTCTTTTACTGTCTTTTTTTCTCTGATAACTTCATCACATCATCAAAACCTTTTTCAGAAATAATAACCACCTCATTTAGTGACTAGATATGAAATTACAAGTAATAACTACCATTTTTTTCACATTTTTTACATTTGTGTCGTCTATCTCATTACCAGGAAATTATGAACTGCATAGAAGTGAAAAAGCCTTATATAGGCGTCAAGATCTGATGGGTAATGCAACAAATGGTACGAATGGTACTGCAGGTGGTGGTGGTGGTGGCGCTGGCGGTGGCAGCACTGTTCCAATAATTGTTGTTGGTGGACCATCTACTATATCTAATGGTACAACCGTGTCCAATTTTACTGGAGTCTTGAATTCTACCCAACTATTCACGATTTTACGTCAAGTAAATCAATCTCTATCATCATCTTCTTCTTCTTCTTCTTCTTCTTCTTCTTCCTCTCAGGGAATTGTTATTGTTGCAAGTAAGAGTTCCTTCGAATCTATCGCTTTTTTCTTAGCTATCACTGTCAATACAAATAAGACTATTGTTGTCTGCGATGATGTCAGACTCGGTGAAATTGTTGCTACCGATATAGGCTCACAAGGCCGTGGTCCATTGATTGTTGGTAAGAACAAAGTTATCTTCTCCGGTACGTTGCCACCCTGGGGTGTTCCAGATGGTGTCATTGGTGATAACGATGAAGCATATTGGTTTACAGATGCTTGTCCACCTTTACTAATTGCTGAGAACTCAACATTAAGGACTCAATTTTCAAATTTCACATCCACTAATGTTTCTAGCAATGCAATGGTTCCAATCGTCTTTGAAGAAAGTATCAGCTCAACTTTGTTAAACTCGGTAAGCTCGTTTATTCAAGGATTAGTCGTTGTCAGTTCTGGTTCTAATACAACCTCATCTAATCAATCTTCATCCATTCCAATTGTGTATACCTCGCCAAAGAGTAAATCTATATCGTTTATTAGTGATACTCACATCCCAAGTGGTGCAATTGCAGGTGGATATTTGTCTCCAATCCAAGCTCAAATTTTATTATCGGTGGCAATAGCTAATGGTGTTAACAATACACAAAGTTTGACTCAAATATTTCCTTCATAAAAGTTCAAGAACATCTTTTAAAGGTCCTTGTTTTTTTTTGTTTTTTCTTCTTTCTAATTTTTTTTCTTTAATTTTTATTTCCTGAATTTCAATTTTCTTTTTTTTTTTCTTTCTTAATATTAGTATTCTAATCAACTAATTAAACTATTATGAAGCCTTTTGTATTAGTTTTGATTAATTTTATTTGCGTTCCTAATTCTATTATTCAACATTTATATATGTGTTTGTATGTATGTATGCATATGCATATATGGTTAATTTGATACAGTATTTTATATATCTTTATGTTGAACTGATCTCCATTACCCATGTAAGATGTAGATCATTCTTGTAATAATAGAAATGTGTGTCTTGTACACAATCTACAATCCACAATTGTAGAAATATTTCACACGACCTTAATATCATCAGATGACGAGATAGAAAATAATTGTAAGGGAAATTTTCCAATCTGGATGAGGAATATGTATGTATATATATATCATATTTTTATATTTTATTTGTATAATGGTTTACTCCCTGGGAAGAAATCAAGGTAAATTTTTGTAATAAGTAACTTAATAACATCTTAAGATATTGTTTATAAGATCTTGGCCGTGGATAGTGAAAAGATGTATCATAATATTCTTCAGCCAGAGGTCTTTGTTCATTTTTTTTTATTTTTTTTTGTTAGTGTCAGTGGAGCTCTTGACATTGAAGAGCAAAAAATCTGATTTTAAAAATATTACATTTTTGAAAAACTAAACGTTAAAAATTCAGTATAAGAGTTGTCGTAGATAGATGGATGAATTATATCAATTAGTATAAACATAAACACTCTTACGTAAGCTCTTGCTGGAAATATCGGACAAGTGTACACACTCACATACAAGTATGATTGAATATAAATCAATAGGCATTATTAATATTAAATCCGATAAAATACAAGCTTGTACGTGACTACATTAAAGTAAGATTGTTTGTTCCAATAATACAAATATATAAAGAACAAACATCAGAAGGAAAAGAATCAGTAATTATGATTTATCCCTGAAGATTTTAAACAACTATATTTTATTTATATATATATTTATTTTATGTACACTATATAAAGAAATTGAAGAATTGTAATAATAAAATATATACCAATAACTTTGACATTTAATCATGACCACTAACTACAGTAACATTCTAGGTGCTTCTTCTTATGAGCTCTATGTAAAACCAATTAAATAGCCCTGATGTAGAATTATAACTTGTTCTTGTTGAACTTGGTCGTTGTATAATATTAAGAATTACCTCTTAATATCAGTACTAAGACACACTTAAATAAGATAATTACCTCTGGCTTAATTCCTCAATAATCAAAGGCCTCTCGTCAAGATCTGATATAATTATCACTCCCTGAAAATCCTCCAATTAGGTTCAATACCGTTTACTAGCCACTGTGCACATGGCTGTACCATTCCTCCACCCAGACACTCAGGTGTTACCCACAGGATTGCGTATCTACTGGACTTCCAGTTAGGTTCCTTACAGGATATATCAACGATAATTAGAGACAAAGCAATAAGCATCATCAATCTTAAGACAATTAAAATCACCTGAATATTGAAGTCATCGTGAACGAAATATTAGACTACCACACATATGAAATACAAAATATTTAAGAGAAAAATTTTATATTGGAATAGAAATTAAAATAATTTATTTATAGAAAGTAATAATTAGATTCATATATGTTATATAATTGTATATGTGCTAGAAAATAGTAAAGGAGAGATTAATCAATAAATATCAATAAGAAAATAATAATCTAAAAAGAGGAATACAAAAAATGTCCAACATTACCGAGATGTTTAATAATCTTTATATAAATGAGTAAATATATTCTTGTAGATATAAATACATAAGAGTGAACTGTTTGTTCCAAATATGAAATTATATAAAGAACAGGGATACGAAAGTACAGAACTAATTGTTACATTTTCTCTCTAAACATTTTAAGTAATTATATATATATATTTATACTTTATACAGAAGGGATGGAAGAATTATAATAATATTAAATATATCAATAGCTTCGATATTTAATCATAACTACATATCTCAGTAATACTTTAGGTGCATCTTCTTGTGAGAGATTCTCCAACTTAAATGAAAATGGAAGACAATCGACAAGTTTTGTATGCTTTTTTTTTTCTAATTCAACTAATTGCAAGATATACTGCTCGTAGAAAGTATTAAATTATCAAGAATGAACGCCTGTAGAAAATGAGTAAATCGTAAACATTTTCAAATTATGTTCTATATTTTATTAAAGTTATTAGAATACAAATTAGGAGTAAATTTCTTCACCCTCTTTCTCTATACACAATATAAAAATAAGTACATACATAAAAGTGTACATAAATCAAAAACAATATATGAGAAAAGTCCTCGTAATTATATAGATACAATTATTGAAGGATTTTTTTTCTGCGAACAACAGCATTTTAACCAAACAGTTTCATCATTATTTAGTTTAATCGAAATGATAAATATTCGATTTATGTGGTTTGTAATCTGTTAAAATCTCATTGTTCTATCTATTTTATTCTAGAATGCTCTATTTCAGCAGGAACTTTGTCTTCTAAAGCTTTGATCATACCCATTTTCATAGATAAGCCCTTGGCATATTCAATTTCCAGACCAAAAATATCACACTGATTAATCTCTTGAGCACCATTATTTACAATTTTAATTTCAAACTGTGATTAGAGTTGAGAAATAAAGATACTAGTCATTTGACGATTGTTGGCTCATAAAACCATATCATCTACAAAAATATATAGTAGCACATTTGAATCATTTATTTTCTGATAAAATGTACAAGACTATCCTGGTATAAAATTCATATGGCAACCATTCACAATATAATTAGTTATTTTCTTGTACCAATTAACACCGGACTGTTTCAAACCATAAACTGATTTCTTTAATCTGTGTACTGTGTTTCGTAATCCTAAATGAGGGGGTGAACGAATGTACAATTCTTCTTCTAAAGGGGCATATAAGTAGGCTGATGCTATATCTAGTTGTATAATATCATAGTCATTCTATAAGGCTATTGATAGACATGACATCCAAGCATCATGATGAACCGTATTTGACACTAATTCTTGTTGATATGTTGATGGTTTTTGTTGATCGCCTGTAGCAACTGATCTACACTTGTGGCGTCCATCACGTTTAACAGTAAATATAAACATTGAGTTAATGATTTTAGATTTGTCAACTTCTGCAGCATTAAATATTTCTACCGACCATGTACCCATTTTTAGCAATTGAGATATCTCTTTATCGTAAACAGCTTTATATTTTTCCTTTTTGATTGAGCACTTATCGAGTGTGATTGCTTGTGGATACTGAATTGAACCATGTTAGTAACTCAGGTGTATCTATTAACGTTTTAACACCTAAAGATAAGATCCAATGTTAATGTCTACTAAAGTTGGTTAGAAACAGCAATAAGAGTAAACTTGATTTTTCGTCAATGCGTTGTTTCAATTGTTATAACAAAGGACACGATGTACCCACATGACCTTTTTTATTACAATTTTTGGTCATCAGAATCGGTAACCATTTAATTTACTGTGTGATGTGTTGCTGCAACATAGTTTACTACATATGTTTTTGTAGTCTTCCTACATTTACGAAGTCACGCCTTTGCTCTTTCATTTCGTTCTCTCCTTTTACGTTCTTTTGAACTAACATCCGCAGGTATGTCATTTTTAGCGTTCTCTTAAGCCCTACTAGATTTCCTACCAACAAAGGTATTATTTTCAATGTAAAAACTATCAATTAGGATGGATGTGTGTTTTGAAGAAGAATCAGTGGAGTGTAAAGTGAATGAGGAGGCATTATCAGTAAAAGTAGTAATTGAAGTAGATCTGAATTTACTTAGGCCTATCTCAACTCCATTAGAACCAAATAACTATATGATGCTAGACTCAGGTGCTACGGCGACCCTTGTAAAACATAAAGAGATGTTACATAACATACGTAGATCTCGTCCTGACTCCAGCCAAATTACCTCCTGTTCCAATACGGATATTCCATACGATCAACAGGGTGATTTAATCAATAAAACATTAAACGGCAAACAAATTAAAATTCATGCCTTTTACACCCCCGCCATTGACCACACCATCCTATCTACAAATGATCTCCGTTCCAACCATTTATATCTAAATGAACGTCTTCACACAATAGAAGACAGAAATGGTAATGTTGCAGCTAACATCGATACTCGTAACGGTTTACATTGGCTATCAAATCACCATATTGTATTCCCAGTTCCTGTCAACAAAAAATCTGTAAATGCGTTGAAAACTAAATTTCCTTTAGATCTTATTCATCGCATATTGGGTCATGTAAATGTCAAGTCCATTTATAGTTCCATCAAGAACAAGACCTTCCAGAACATTTCCTTGGACGAGATCGATTGGTCAAATCTTTCCAACTTTCAATGTCAGGATTGTTTAAAGGGCAAAAGTCGCAAACGTCCACATATAGTTGGTTCACGACTACAATATCAACAAATCTTTAAACCATTCCAATATATACATTCCGATCTATTCGGACCTGTAACAGTAGCTTCTACACCTGAATGGTTTATTTCCTTTACTGATGAAGCATCCAAGTTCAAGTGGACCTATCTATTGAAAAAGAAAGATGATGTCACTATCCTTCATATCCTCAAATCATATATTGTCACTATTGAGCGACATTTCCCTACTTCTGTATTGAAATTTCAATTTGATCGTGGTACTGAATACACCAATACTGCAGTGAAAACCTTTCTCTCCGAAAATGGGATTCAAATTGTCTACACAGGTGCAGGTGACTCCCAAGCACATGGTGTTGTGAAAAGACTGAATCTAACATTATTAAATGATTGTCGTACTATAATGAATAGTGCTAAACTTCCCCACCATCTATGATATTGCGCAGTGCAGTATGCAACTATTATCCGTAATTCCATTTATAACAATTCTATGAAAGACTCACCTCGCTCTAAGGTCGGCCTTTTAGGCCTGGATTCCAAATCACTGCTTCCTTTTGGTCAATCTGCTATCATCAACCTCAATAAAACCGCTTCTAAATTGCACGTCAGAGGCGGAAAAAAGGTTTTGCTCTCGTTCCAGACGCAGAATCTTATGGATATTTATTTTACATTCCAACAAAACGTAGGGTGGTATCTTCATCTAACTGTGTTGCCATTAAAAATGACCTCGATATCGACACCAACGAAGAATACGATGAAACAATATTTGATGATTTAATTACTGATTTCATAACAAATACCAAAAAGTCCACTCTACAAACCACTTCAATTGAAAAAGTATCCTCTGGTGATGCAAACAATACAGTTTTAACTCCTCATACTACACCATCAACAGCATCATCTTCTCTTTCCGATCCACTTTTTACCGACAATATTTTGACCCAAAATGATAACGATACAGACTTGAACATACAACCTACTACCACTACCCTCAACCCGTCCCCTAAGACGTATTCTAATGAAACCCACTAGTCCCAACTGTGATGAAGCAGTTACTCCTATCGATAATAATGACCCTGCCCAATTACCTTTAACTCCTGTTCAACCTTCATCCTAATTCAGCATAAACATGTGTGTTAAGTAGTTAAATATCTTAAGAATCTAAAGGAAGTGATGGTAAAACCTAAGCAGTCACAAAAACAGAATAACTTCGTCACAAATGAGACTTTGTGTTAAGACAATTTTACACCGTCATCAATGACATTTATTGTTGATCCTGTCGTATGAGATTATCTTCCAAATGCGTGTAACATATTGTTACCCTACCAACTCAAATAAAGGTTTTAAGAATATTATATAACATTCTTTTAACATATAAGATAAATATGTTAAATTATGCTTATGGAAGATCAACCACTATCTATCGTTTTAAGTTTGTTTATTCCTTTATAGAAAAAAAAATAAAAAGAGAATATTTTTTTTACAAAAATTATAAGCAATTATTATTAAAGTTCTACATTGCAAGAAATACAAGTACACGATCTTTATAGAGTTGTAATGTATCCTTGTGAAACAAAAAGAACAATACTGTATATTTAACTACCACGTTTACTCTAAAAAGAAAATTAAACAAATGATTTTGAGATAAATATCCCCCTGTCTCCTACTTCGATACGATACATATCCAAGCCGTTCTAATGACAAGTCATACTACAACAGTTTCTTTTTTCTTTTTTAGATAGAAGTCAGTAGATAGTGTACGTATAATAACTACCCTTAGTACTCTCTCAACCAACAATCAGACATGTATTTTATATATGTTGCTCTAAAATTTACCACTAACGATAATAATATACCTACCATATAAATGTTACTTGACATATCTGGAAGTTTACCTTTCACATAATATTTAGATACAAAACTTTCTCCTTGCGATTACAATACGTAGAGTTTGTAGGACTTTTTTAAACTGCTTCTCTAGTTATGTTTTTTAATTTGGGTTTGGCGTATTCTTATAATTACTGCCACTTAGGGTTCCAAAGAAATCTCTCAGTAGAAGTGGGGAGGGTGTAAATAATAACATCTACTGTTGACACACTATTACCCTGCAAGTTGGCTGGATGAGGAAAAAAGTCGTCGATATGTCTGATATTTTGAAGGGGGTTGTTGCAAATTCCAACGTCTAGAAATATTTTGGGGATTAGTAAACAAACTATTGTTTGGGGACAAAAAAAAAAGGAGAGGGGGAAGGGGAAGGACAATGAAAAAAAGAAATTGACAATTAATGTCAAAAAAATAAAAAAGCCCTCCAAAAACAAAAGAATCTGAATTTTTTTTTTAAAAAGAAAGAGTGGGATGTGGGATTTCCAAAATAGGATACTCGCAAGTTCAAAAAAGGAAACAAGTTACTCTTTTAGTAAATCCTGGAAGACAGACAAATTTAATGGCATTAACGGTAGATCTGGTGATTTCAAACTGCGGAAATCTTAACAAATATTTTGGATAAGACTTATTTTGTCAAGGGAGTAAGACAAAATAAGTCTTCTAGAAACATAGAGAACAAAAAAAACATTACTGATTCTATTTTTATTTCATTCGTTAATAACCCTCAAGGAGTAAGGAGGAAAACAAGGATCTTTGATAGAAGTGATTTCCTTTCCTTGTGATACTGTTACAGGTAAGTGCTTTTGTTACTGTGTTGTTAATAGCTCCTTAATCATCTCTGTGCATCCAATTAGTGTGCAATTTCAATTTTAGATAAACAGAGAAAACCATATATAAAGCAATCTTATTTCTCTTCTCCCCTCTCCCTCAACCAAAAGTTCTTTCTTTATTTGTTCTTGTGGATCGAAACTGTTTTTCTCCTTGAGGAGTTTCAGTTGCAATCCAGGTAACCAAGATAAAAAAAAATATTTACTTTATTATCTATTGCAATTACAGCAACAAACAAAACAAAACAAAACAAAACAAAACAAATTAACTTCTTTTTCTTTTATATTTACACTTACTTTTTAAAATTTAGATACACAATTCAATAATAATGGGTGCCGGTGATTACATTGTTCTTTTAGACAACAAAGGTAAGGACGAATTCAACGTATACGAGGGCTTGAAAGAATTAGTGAAAAAATTTGATGGTGAGGTCAAGAAAGATTATGAGAAAGTACATAAGTACTATGTCAAGGTTCCAGAAGCCCTTGGTGATGGTTTCAAGGAGGCTGCAGATGCTTTGATGCTAACAAAGGGTGTTAAGGCTGTAATTAAACCACATGAGCCTGAAAAGTCAGAATGATATAGGGGAGTAAACACAATAGGATCTGTGTTCTCTAGCACAAGAAACAGATAATATGTTTGCAGTCTTTTATTTCTTTTGAATTCAATATTTATATGTATAGGTATGAATTATGTTTAATTAGAGACAAGTTATTTTTTTTATTTAATATTCTGTATGTAATATTTGCTTTATAATATTCATTTTAATTAATAATATTTGAATTTATTTAACTGCGTATTAGATAGAAAGGCATGGGTGGGCGAGGATTATCGTTTCGTGAGGAAAGTATCAAAAGTAAACGAGTAAAAGGGAAGAACACTGAGAAGAATATCTGTTTGTATTGCCAATGTGTGTCTTTCTTCATGCTTATCAAAAATTATTTCGAATAACCTAATTGGCAAACCCATATGACATCCATCTATTTCTACTGATTGAAAAATGGTGGATAACAGTGTACACCGATGAAACGTCGAGATTACAAATCACTTTAACAGATCTGTCCATCTATAAAAAAAGAAAAAAGAAAAAAAAAGGAGGACAAATTTTTTTTATTACTTTTTGGCACAACAATAAGGAGACTCCGAAATAAGGAAAAACAAGGAGAATACAATAACATTTTCTAATTTGGTTCGTTTTCTTTTTTGTTGTTCTCGAGTTTGTCAGTTGATAGAGGGATTGATTGACTGGCTGACACCATCCTTCCATCCAAAGACAGTCACAAATGGGGGGGGATTGAACAGCTATAAAAGATTGAGGTAAATATCTATCACGTATATATATATATATATAAACTTACCACATTAACGATTGATAAAATCTAGAAACATTTTCAGCACTACTCCCCTCGTTAGATTCAAAAGCTCTTTACTTTTATTTTTTCATCAGTATGTAATTTGTCTTCTTACTCTATTAGTAACTATCCTAACCAAAACCGAACAATCAATCTCTAAAAAGTAAACATATATATAAACAAAAAAAAAAAGAAATAAATAAATAGAAATGACTGCTTCGCATTATATTCTTCATCTTAAACACAATAATGGGGAAACAATCCCAAATGATCTTTTGAATGATGTAAAAGAAATTGTCACCAAATTTGATGGTAAAGTGAAAGAGGATTTCAAGTTGGTGCCAGGGTTCGCATTTAGTCTACCAGAAAAAATAGGCGAATCATTTAAAAATGCTGCTGATTCTTGGGGGACAAGGAACGGTGTTACAGTTGAAATCGAACAAGATCAACAAGTTCATGCCTTATGAATAATTGTACAATTCTGAAATAATAATTATTTATTTTTCTTCCATGGTACTTGTATATTGGTGGGTGATGATGATATTTTTAAAAAAAAACACCTTCAACATTTTTTCTTCTTCTTTTTAATAGCTTATGACTATTATTTACATATTAATACATATGTACGTATATACCTATATGATAACAATAAAAAGTTAAGCTATATATATAGAAAAAAATATCTTTTCTTCCTACATCTTTTAACGAAAATTACAGCGATAACCCTGTATATTTGTGGGTAATGATTAATTTGTTTTCAATCTCTCTTCAAAAAATTCAATACAGCTGGTATTCAATCTATTTATAGCTTCCACTAAATCTTCTGGTTTATCAGCAAAAGAGATAGCAGTTCTTATTAAACCACAATGATCTTTGGACAATTCTGTATCTAAAGCCATCTTATAACCCAAAACAACACCAAGGCCGTTTTTGATAAAATATTTCTCAATTCTGTTCATACCTTCGATGATAGGGAATTCTCCATTTAATGAATCAAAATTGATTTCGAAATCAACAAACATACCAGCTGAAGGTTCAATTACTGAAAAATAACCCTTTTTGAAGGATTCAGTTTCATAGGCTGCTTTCAATATATGGTTTCTTCTATCTGTATATTCTTTAGCCACTTGAATAATCCAATCTAACCAAGCATCGACCATTGGCTTATTGTCTCTTTTAGAGATGGTCTGTAACGTGGAATAAACTAGAGATTGGGATACACTGCTTGCACCTCTTGTACTCACGTCAGTGTAATCGTGAATCTGCTTGATTAAATATTTGTTACCGCTGATAAAACTTAATCTTAAACCCGGTGAAAACACTTTCGAGAATGTTTCCAATCTTAATACTCTACCATCATCGTCTAATGACAAGTAAGATTTAATCATAATTTCTTCCAAATAACGTTTTCTGGAGAACCCATCTACTGTATACAAATTTTCATCTGGTTTCAATCTGTTAAATTTAGGCATTCTTAAATAGCCATACGGATCATCTTCAATGATGATAAAATCATGTATCTTTGCCAATTCCATAATCTTTTTTTCTTTTCCATATAGGTGGTTACACCTGTTGGATTTTGACCAGTTGTGACTGTATATAACAACGTTGGTTTAGATAAATGTTTATAAGGACCAGTAGACCAGTTGTCTAACAAATCAGACAGGTAATCCACATCAATGCCTTCGTCTTTGGCATCAAATGGATGATTGATAGTCTTTTGATAATTTTCTTGGTTGACGGTGGGGATATTTAATTTAATTGGAATAGCCTTAGCACCAGCACCATAGACTGCTGACAAGACAGGTACAAAAGTGAATTCTTCTACCATGACGGTAGTATTTTCATCAGCTAAAGTTTCAAAGATTTTAAACAGTGAGTCGTTCGAACCATTTGCAATGATTGTGTCCCATTCGTCGTATAATGGCTGGTTCCCCACACTCTTAACGAATTCTTCAATAAAATCTAATAAAGGAGATAAACCTTTAGTATCACCATACTGTAAAACAAACGATAAATTCATCTCATTTGGATCGTTTTTAGTAACAGAGGCGATGTTACGAGCGTCTTTTGAATCTCTTTCATCGAATGGATGATCAACAATATGTAAATCCATTGATTTAATTGGGAAAAAACCAGGATTTGGTAAACCTAAAGATAATGGAATAAGATCATCCTTTGGTTTCTTGGATTTGAGAAATGGATCCTCTTCTAAGTTAGAATACTTTGGATCGGGAAGCCAGAAAGTGACCAATTTTTTTCTCAGTGAATTTTCAGATATAAATTTAGAATAGCGATTTTCTAAATCTTTGTACGTTAATTGGGTCATGGTTTATATATATATATATATATATATATCTTCTTTCTTTTTTTTTATTCCTTCAATGGCAATTTATCAACTTAATTTTATTTAACCAAGTCTAGAAGAAAACGGAGTTTATACAATTTTACAAATTACTGTCCATGTCAGTAACAGTCAACAAATAAAAAAAATAGAACACACAAAGACATGTGGGTGTTTGAAGGATAGGACTTTATCATAAATCTTATCTTTATATTTTTTCTGACTTGTTATCATGTAGAGGAAATTTTAACACAATGTCTATTTTACAAATAGTAATTGAAAAAAATGAAAAAAAAAAATAAAAAAAGATGAAAAAGGGAACTTTTCTTGTACGAATTCAGCTTAGTCAGCAACTTTCCGATATGGAAAAGACGTAAGAAACAAAACTGACAGGAGGTATAAATACTATACTGGAATGGCTTAAAAAAGTTGGCAAGTTGTCAGAATAAAGCAATAAACGAGAATTACATAAAATCATATTCGGGAATACCAATAGAGGTTAAGGAACGAATGACAAAAACGATATAATATTTCTTTTTCTTTTTTTTTCTTATAAATATATATCTTAAGACTTCAAGATCCACAACATAAGTTACCACGTAGCCGCTTAGCAGTACATAAATCCTCCTTTAGCAATTTTGAGTGCTGAAAGAAGACTAGCTGAGACCATAGTTGACAGTGGATTTATCCACTAAATTAATAGGCGTGACTTGTTCAATGAAAAAAATTTTTTCTTTTTCCTTTCAGCTATATTAGTAGTCTCTTTTTAAATATTATGTGAGAATGGGTTAGTCTCATTTTCTTTTTCAGTCATTTTTATATCTAGTATAATATCTTTAACATCGCATAAGTCGCTGGAATGTCTAGAGGACTCCAATATTTATTATTAATACAAAGAAATTACATCATCTATTCAATTATTTGTTTTTCTCATCTTCCTCCACTCGTATTTTTGTCTGTTTGTTCGTTTAACAGAAAGATTTACATAACATTCTTTCAGAAGAGAGATAGCTAGATGAGAGTAACATCAGGCAACAAAAGTTTGTGTGACAAGCGTTTCGTAAGAATTTAAAGTGTTTCTCCTTGATATATTATTATCCATTAGAGTTTGGAGGAGGAGGAGGGGGGGTAATCTATCATCTACGTAAAAAAAAATATGTGCATCGACAATTGGCGCTACCAATGCTCCGCTTCCCCTCCCTCCATCCCTCTTTGGCTTTTTCTTTGCTGTTGTCTCAATTTCGGGAACGTACAACACAAAAGCAGCAGAGCCAGAGAGGGGGAGGGGGAGGGAAACATTTTCTTTTAAGAATTTGTGGAGAGAAGAAAAGGGCAGCCGGCAGACCACGTGCACACTACGGCTGTAGCAAGGAAACCCAGGCAGAACGAACAAACGAACAAACAAACACACGCCACATGGCTGACTGGACAGGGAGAGGGGGAGAGAGAGGGGGAGAGGGGGACACGTAGAAGGCTGGATTGATATTCTCAATCATCCTGCAATAACGTTGTGGATCTATATTGTTGTAAAGGATGACTAGTAAGTGTGAGGCCACGTTTTCAGTCCGTCTGTTAGTTTTTTCGCTTGCCTATCTGGAAGCATGTGTGTGTGTGTAACACACTTTCTTCGAGTCTTTAAAAGTTATTGCACACTCAAATGATTGATCATATAGTTAATTTAAGTCACTTTGTTTTTCTTTCTTTTATTCCTTTGTTGTTGTTGTTGTTCTCTAACTGTCCCAGGGAGTCACCACGTTTTTATTATCTATCCACATATTAGACTTGGACTTTGATAGCAATATCCTTATATAGCACATACAAAGATAAAGGAATAATGGTGCAAGAACAATCTTTTGTTTTCGAGAACAGTGTGGTTTAAAAATCTGCTCTACCGATTTTTCTTCTTTCGCCTTCCTTCCATTGCACATCAACAGTTAACACATGTGCTTTCTTGAGAGTCTTATCATCGAAGGTGTTCCAACTTGTAAACCCCACTTTTCGTTATCATTAATATATACTATTGTCTTGCTGATTTATCACAATCTTTCCAATACTCTTTTGTATGAAATTTTACATTTTAACAAAAATAAATTTGTTATATATACTTGTATATAGTCTTATGTTCAGATTTTGGCTGAAGTTTGCCCCTTACGACAACCATCCATTACCCTACAAGAACATACACATCAGAACTAATATACATATATATACAGATACACCCGGAATTCTCAAGAAAATATCCCCCCCCAATACTAATACAGATTGACTGACAAATGAGTACTAGTTTAGAAAAAGATTTAACGATTCATGACGTTCGAAGCGTCTGCAGTGACGATAGTTCCTACTTAGAATACACCCCATTAAATAGTCATATAGACACGGCACACAACATTAATAGCCTAAACTACATTGCAAACCAATCTGCACCTCGTAGACATTCATTCTCAGCCACTATTCCAAGATACCTCCAGTTAGATAACATCAGAAAACTATTGAATAAACCATGTCATGATTCAAGAAGACTGAATCCGGCGCTATATCATTCGTTAACCAATAGTTCGGAATGTCATTCTTGTCACAATCACAAAAACGAAGCGGAACATATCTACGATTCATATAACCATTACGAAGAGGATAAATCATACAGACATAAAATAGAGAACAGTGATCCAAAAAATTTGAAATATATTAAACATCAGTTGACTCAAGAAGAAATTTTATTAAACAAAAAAATGATTGATGATTTTTGGTTGGAAGGTAATATACCTGATGAAATGGATTTCGATGTTTCAAGTGATGAAGAGAAGGATGTAGAAGAAAAAAAACTAAAGTGACAAAAAATGGTCATAAATATCGATGATGGATTAGAATTTTGTACAAAAAAAAGGTCTTTTCTACCAGTTTGTTGTTGTGTTATAGAATAGCTTAAACTTCACACTATATTTTGCTCTTTTTTATTTTATTTTTTAGGTTTTTACTTTCTCATATTCGCATATAAAATTAATACCTACATAACGAATATAGTTTGCATTGGTTATATAATATATATTTTACTCAATATTCAACATTTTTCTTATTTGTGTCTCTACTCATTAATTTAGAAATATTAAATACTAATAAAACTACCGTATTCTATCTATTTTTACGTATTTTGTATTAGGCAATGTGATTGAAGTTACCCTCATTTCTGAAAAGGACAAAAAAAAAAACAAAATAAATTTGGCATATTTCTAAAACAAGTAAAAAAAAAAATAAATAAGTAAATAAAGCAAAGCAAAGCAAAGCAAAAGGGAATGATGCAAATTACAAAGTAACAAAGTAAACTTTCGTAAAAATCACTAAAAAAGAAAACAACAACGATAAGTGCAAACTTACTGATGATTACCTTACATCAACTCAAAACAATATAACATAAAAAATAGAGACTTATTTCATCCACCATTTATCGACCATAATCAATTTTACTTCTATTCAATTTCTAAAAGATCAACACGATCCTACATGATTCAACTTTGACTGATTTCACTACAAAACAAATTTTTTTATCTTTCCTAATTCTTTTCATTAACCAATAATCATTTTTTTTTTGGCATTTACTAGTATCATATCTCTTTCTTATCCGTATTTTTTTTTTAAGTCAGGATACAAAGAAAGAGTTTGATTTTG
Source organism: Arxiozyma bovina (assembly GCA_023309525.1). Lineage (NCBI taxonomy): Eukaryota > Fungi > Ascomycota > Saccharomycetes > Saccharomycetales > Saccharomycetaceae > Arxiozyma > Arxiozyma bovina. Next base: position 41,713 of record JAKZLQ010000201.1, read on the forward strand.
TTTATGTGATCTTTTGAAAGGAAATTTTACCTTTAGCCAAGGACACTTCTTCATTAGCTCTTTCATTTTTATTTTTCCTGTTTTTAAATATTGTTAGTGTTCTTTATCATTCACTCGTTAGTTCAATTTGTCGTTTTCTTATTCTCTCTCTCTTTTTTTATTTCTGACTTACGATAGCAGACCTGAAAACAAATATCTATCAATATACATTTCATTTAAACATTATTCCATTTCTAACTTTCAATCAATTACTTATTGGTTTGTCGATAATTAATGCATTTTTTGCCTTTGGTTGCCTTTTAATATCAGTAATAATTAATTTTGGAAAAGATATAAAACAACGTTTTAAAGTAACATTATTAAATTGCGATAAGAATAACACTAAAAACACCAACAACAACAACAATAGTAGCTATAGAGGTAGAATCATGACTAATTATAACACCATAGCAATTAATCAATTGACGAACATTCCAAATAATTTCCAATCTAGAACATCCACTAATTTATCCAAAAATAATTCATATTCCAGTTATAAAAACAACAACAATAACAATTACAGTAATTATCCAAACAATAATCAAAATCACAGCACCAATTCTAATGATGGAACTATTGTGGGTTTACATTTTAAAATTGGCAAAAAAATTGGTGAAGGCTCCTTTGGAGTTCTCTTTGAAGGTTCCAATATGATTAATGGAGTCCCTGTAGCTATCAAGTTTGAACCAAGAAAGTCAGAAGCACCACAGCTAAAAGATGAATATAGGACATACAAGATTATGGCTGGTACTCCAAATATCCCATCTGCTTATTATTTCGGACAGGAAGGGTTACATAACATTTTAGTGATGGATCTTTTAGGACCTTCATTAGAAGACCTTTTTGATTGGTGTGGAAGAAAATTTTCAATAAAGACTGTTGCACAAGTAGCCATTCAAATGATAACACTGCTCGAAGAGTTGCATTCACATGATCTTATTTATAGGGACATTAAACCAGACAATTTTTTGATTGGGAGAGCTGGACAGCCTGATGAAAATAATATTCATTTGATTGATTTTGGTATGGCTAAGCAATATAGAGATCCGAAGACTAAGATACACATCCCATATCGCGAGAAAAAATCTCTGAGTGGAACTGCAAGATATATGTCAATTAATACACATTTAGGCAGGGAACAATCTAGGAGAGATGATATGGAGGCTCTGGGGCACGTATTCTTTTATTTCTTGAAAGGCCATTTACCGTGGCAAGGGTTAAAGGCTCCTAATAACAAGCAAAAATATGAGAAAATAGGAGAAAAGAAAAGAATGACAAATGCGTATGACTTAGCTCAGGGTTTACCAATTCAATTTGGTCAGTATTTGGAGACTGTCAGAAATCTTGCATTCGATGAAACACCAGATTATGAAGGCTATCGTAAATTATTTGTAACAGTATTAGAAGAAATTGGGGAGAGTTGTGATGGAAAATACGATTGGATGAAATTAAACGGGGGTCGTGGTTGGGATCCCAACATTAATAAAAAACCCAATCTTCATGGATATGGTCACCCAAATCCACCAGAGAAGAATAAAAGACAACTTACTGGTCTCTCACCACAAATGAAACAGAGACAAGCACAACAACTCAGTCAACCACCATTGTTGAAAACCGATCCTAATTCGTTTCAAGCATTTCAAAGACAATCACAACAAAGATTTCCTCAACCATATCAAAACTACAATAATGTACAAGACAATTACATGCAACAACAACAACTAATGAACAAATATCCACAACAGATAGCAACACCACAATTATACAACATAAATAGTAAAAAAAATGCAAACAACTTAAGAAAAACTCCCAGCCACCATGCTGATTTTAATGAGGGTTTAAAAGGGCATCAATTTCAACCAGTAAACAGACACGTTTCTGCAAAACAGAATCAACCAGAACTGATGATAGAACAACAACAAACACGACAACAACTCTTAGACGATATAACAGAAACAAATAAAGGGTTTTTTGCTAAATTTGGTTGTTGTTGATCAAATGATAACATTATTCGAACATTTATATTAATATATATTTACATATCCAAGTCAGTATGCATTATTCTATGTACACTTTTGATATTTAAGAAGTCACATGTAGCGGCGTTCATGAGGTTATCTATTGGAGAATAGTGATTTCTTATATTTTTTTTTTTTGGATGTTTCTATATATTTATGATTCTTTCATATTTTTTTCGAGAAATATTTATGCTAAGTTAAGTCTATAAAATCTATAGTAGGCTTTTCATTAATCGGTGCGTTACTGGGGTTACAGAAAGAAAAATTACTCTCTTTGTCTTTATCATCCTCATCAGAATCTATAATAACAATCTCTTCAATTTGACTCTCCATTAGATTATGTTGTGATAAAACTTCCTGTACATTTACATTTTTGTCTGTATTATTCTTATCAGTATACTTAAAAGGTAAGGTATTTTGACCGGATTTTCGTTGCAATCTTTCGATAGCAGCTTTAGCAGCCATTTCTCTTGGTGTTGACTGTTGTTTTCTAATTTTATTTAAAGTCCCTAATCTTTGTGAACGATTATTATTATTATTATTGTTATTATTTATATCATGCTTACCCCCATTTATGGACCCATTTTGCAAAAAAAGTATTCTTTGTTGTCGAATACTATATTTACCATCAATATTTTTGCCACCGAGTCTTTGCCCTACACCAAGAAAGTTATACGCTAAACCCAGAGTCTCAATAACATATTGCCTACCACACCATTTATTCATCAATTCTTTAAAAGTGTCATTATGTGGACCGATTTTATTGTGTGTCAGTTCGTGGATCATAGTATTCATGATTTCATCCCTTGATAAAAATTGAGAATCGTCGAAGGGTTGCCGCAGCCGCAACATGATCTTGTACCCACGGTCAAGGTTCAAACCTAATAGATTGCTTTGTTTGGGATAAAATTCGGCCAGGATGGAGACTTTGAGTCCATTTTCGTACATTAATAATGCCACTGAATTATTGATATCTTTTAATAGTTGGAAAGCATATTGGGAATTTGGTTTATTTTTCAGATATGTGATTGCATTGATGTGAGGATTCTTCTTAACAGCCATCCTAGAATCTCTTAGAATTCAACCCATTCGAGACCTCTGCGTGTTAGAAGGTGCATTTGTGACACACACACACACACACACTGATCTTTTTTATTCGTTGTTGTTGTTGTTTATTTATTTGATCTAGTCATCTCATCAACAAAAGAGAGAGATCATCTTAGCTGATTTGAAAATATTGCCCAACCCTAGGGTTTCTGTCTTTTCCTGACTGGAGTTTACAGGTTTTGTGCGCAAACGAGGGATGGGTGGGCAAGAAATTCCTTCTTTGGGAAAGCAGTTCCCAGATAGGAAGGCGGGAACTGGATCAAGACAAAATTTCTTTTTTTTTCTTTTTCTTTGCCTCGTTTCGTTTCGTTTCCTGCTTTTTCTTTCTTTTCTTTCTTGTTTTTTTTTTGTCTCCTGCAGGAGAACCAGCGATGTGTTTGTGTGGAGATAGATAGACAGATAGATAGATATATATATATGTTTGTATGTTGCTGTGTGGGTAAGAGTGGGACTGTGGTATATATGTAGACACATAAGGCTGTGTACACATATCTATACACCGAAGACAGTGGAATGGTAACGTATCAAGGATAATTATCTTCTCTCCTCTTTACTTCCCCCTCCCCACGCCACCCGTCTTCCTCCAAATTCATAAAACGTTACTTAGACTATGAAACAATCAGAAAGCGAAGCCACTTTGACAAGGCCCGCATTATATTCCATTTACGACAAAGATGTCACCAACAGTGAAGAAGACTATAAGGTGTTGAAACAGAAGTTTGCTACACCAGACAAGAATGAGCTGTCTCCACATAAAACCACCAAGATCTATCAGCGTGTCCTGTACTTCTTTATATCATGCACCATTTTGTTCTGGATGGGTGTGATGTTTGCCAAATTGTCCACCGAATTGTACGATAATAAATCTTTGAAGAAGTGGATGCTGTCATACACTTTAGTCAAGTTTACTCAGTGGTCACATACCCAGTTACCGTTCCCAAACTATTTCGTGTATGGTATCTTAGGTGTGTTATGTGGCACCACTGTGCCAATATTGGACAAATTTTTATTGAGTGAAAAACAGACAAAACCAGACACAGATTTAAAAGCTGTATTGAAATGCTTTAATGCACTATTCGGCATATGTTTGGGTATTAGAACAATTCAATGGTCCTCCTCTTTGCAAGCGTCTAGTGCATGGGGGTTACTGAACCTTATTCTATGGCTATATTTCGACGGGACTCTAAGTATATTATTTTTGGGTTTGACTGTAAGTGGGATTAGTGTTGCTGTCACCTATCTATCAACAAATATTAATGGGAACGTGCCATGGTTCTATTTGTTGTATATTGTGGATTTCTATTTCCTAAGTTATTTGATCTTTGGTAAGACAGGAAGATATCTATTACAATAAATAAGGTAAAAGAGGGATATCATTAGAACTATTCCTTATCACTGGTTTATATATATATATATATATATATTCAGTTTCTCACTTTCATTATATTGTAAGTTAACATTACATGCAAATACATACATACCTACCTACATATATATTAACATAATATCTTCATGTGTATACAGAAGAAGAGTAAAACATAGTAGGAGAGGACAAAACAAAAAAAAAAATAAAAACATATGTGGATACTTTATTCAACAGACATAACAATGATGGGTATTAAATCTCAATGATAAAAAAAAACACATAGCTACATATATATATATATATAGAGAGAGAGAGAGAGAGAGACTTGTTTATAACTATTACTACAAAATACAGACTGATAGGGAATTAAAAATAAAAACGACCTTTTTTCGATTTTGGATTATTATTTGGATGGAGATTTTGGTGGTGGACCACTCGATATACTTCCCTGTCTTTCAATTTTATTTATTGTAGAAGAATCAATGCTTCCAGCACTATTACTTAATCGTCTTTGTATAATTGACTTCCTGAGTCCTGACGGGTTCGTGACAGGTAAATTATTACTTGAATGTTGGATCACGTCATTAGATTTTTCAACACCTGCTTTGCTTAATGCATAATCACCGCTATCAAAATACTTTCTTTCTTGCATTTTATGTTTCAATAGATCCTTCTTCGATGGTAATTTCCCATACAACTTATATAATTTCAATTCCTGTGCTGTCAATTTATTAATATCCACGTTATTGCCCTCATCGTCTTTAACGAACGCTTCTTTTGTTAAATCAATTCTACTTGTTGTTGGTGAGAGTTCTTCCGTCATTGGTTCAAAATATACTAGATTTTCTTTATTAATATAACTGGTTGTATGTGTATGTATATGGAGGGGAGGGGGAGAGATAGTTGGTTTAAATTTCAATTAATCTGTACAATTCTTTCTTTCCTTCTTTCTTTTTAAATTTTTTTTTTTGTATTCCTTTAAATGCAAATAACCATTAATTTAGACAAAAATACTTTCCAACAAAAATATAAGTATCCTTATTAATTATTTATAAGGTTGTTCTTTATTTAGTTTGACAGCAGTCATACCATGCGGACAGTAGCTAGATAACTATCTGAACACCCCCATCTGCAATGGATCTCCTATTTTCCAATTTTGATATGTGACTATTCTTTTAGTGGCCATATATACTAAAAACACTCACTAAGATACATTAATTATCGTTGCAGTAGAAAAAAAAAAGGAAAGGGACAACGTGGGAGAAGCAAAAAGTAAGGAGGAGAGGGGTCGAGCGGTAAATTTTGTGTTTTTCCCGGGATATACAAAAGATAGGTCAGGGTTTGGTCCGTTTTCCCATAGGGCAGTGCACATGCAAGTTTAGGTCATTTGTCAAATTTCAGCGAATTCCTCTCCTCTCTTCCCCCCTCCCCCTTTCCGCCTCGTTTTTGTAGCGTTGTTTGTGTGGAGATCGTCCTTCATGTTATCGATATATATATATATATAATATGTATATCAGTTGATAAGACCATCATAAGGAATTAATAGTCTACGCAACTGCGCATTATTTCTATTCTGAAGATATAACGTTAGTCAAAGAGACAGTTCATTGTTTCAGTGTTTGTATCCCTACTAGGTGGAGTGGTTTTTTTTTTTTTTTGAACAATCAGAACAGAAGGATGTACATTGTACAGAAATTGTTATTACTGATACCTTTATTTATCACATTGCATGCACATTGCATATCATCCAAACAGACTGAGTTGTCTCCTCCTGGAGATTATTCAGACTTTGGAGTGATCAGATGCTACTATAAAGATACGGGTGAATATCTTTCCTATGATCAAATACACCAAAAATTAGGCAAATATTCCGAATATATAGATATCTGGACAAATAATGACCATTTTGTAGATTTTCAGGTACACAAAAATTTGTTTAAAAAAATTAATAACTTATCTAAAAGATTAAAATCTAACTGTGAAGTAATGATTGACAATTTGGATTCGCTAATTAAGGAAAATTTGCCCTCAAACAAGAGGGATCATGGATTGTTTAATGATATATTGAGGGATTATCCAACCAGGAACGATGACATCTTCAACATAATAGATACAAAAGACGTTCATGCTACATTATCAGAATACTTTTTCCAGGATTATAGAGATTTAAATTCTTTGGAAAGTTGGTTCCACGTATTAGTTCAATGGTTTCCAGATATTCTTAACTTACAAAATTTAGGATCAACTTTCCACAATAATAATCTCTATGCACTTGAAATTAATGTGAATAATAAAACTTCAAACCCTGATGGTAAAACTATAATAGTGACAGGTGGGGTCCATTCACGTGAATGGATCAGCATTTCAACAGTATGTTATATAATGTTTCAACTATTAAACGATTACGAATCAGAGCTAACTAATAAAGAACATCATATTTTCAATTCATTTAATTTTGTTTTCATCCCAGTTTTGAATCCTGATGGCTATGAATATACGTGGACCACGGATCGTCTTTGGCGGAAAAATAGACAAGATACCGGGATCAAAGAATGTCCCGGTTTCGATCTAGATAGAACCTTTGGATATCATTGGCAGCCAACATGGGAATATCCATGCAGTAGTAATTACAATGGAGCAAAACCATTTGTGGCTACGGAATCACAACTGTTGGATCACTATATTAGGAAGAAATTTGGTCCAGACAAAGATGCAACTTTGTCCGTTTTCTTAGATTTCCATTCGTATTCCCAAGAGATACTTTACCCATTCACATATTCATGCGATGTGTTACCTAATGATATCGAGAATTTATTAGAGTTGGCATATGATCTGTCAAAGAGTATTAGAAAGTTTTCTGGGAAACAATATGATGTTAGACAAAGTTGTAAGGACCGTGATGCGGACATCAATCCGGTAGCTGGATCTGGATCATTATTAGATTACATGTATGATGTAGGTGCACGTTTTAGTTATCAGATTAAATTAAGAGACACCGGTAATCATGGATTTTTATTACCTGCTAAATTCATCGAGCCGGTTGGTAAAGAAGCGACGGAAGTGATGAAAACTTTATGTAATTTCTTATTGAATCCAACCACATGGATATCTTAAAACGAGAAATATGAAAGGATGAGTTAAAAAAAAAAAAGAAAATAAAAACTACTCTCATTCGTTTATTATCATTACTATCTCTTCAAAACTCTATGTGTTTTTATAACAAAATAATTCCTTCAACAAAGAAAAAATGATTTCTCGATCATTCTATGTTATGTTAACAAGAAATGTATTAGTATATAATACCACTTAATATGCTTGATATTTTAATATTCGATAGTTGCACATTGCATACAATATGTATTACTCTAATGGAAATAACAAATTCATTGATGTCGACTTATTTTCCACTTTGCGGAACTCGAAAATCCTGTACTTTCGGAATTATCCTGTTTCTCAGCCTTCTAATATCATAAAGCCGCAAAGGCGGAATACTATCAGAACACTGCGGAATTATTTTTCTTTTCTTTTTTTTTTTTTTTATGTGTGTCTTGGCTTTACATTGCCCTTTGAGTTGATTTCGAGTTAAAATAAAGAAAAAAAAAGAAACATACCCAGATTACCTGAACATAGCAGAATTCGTTATACTTGTAAACACATACACACTTCTAATAATGACACATCCTTGGTTAACTAACATTACATGGAAAAAAAATTATTTGTATTTAATAGTTGGTTTCATGTACTGTTATTTCTATTATTGTTTGTTGTAAAATACACTGTCTAGTATTTTTTAGACCACATTTTAGCAAATTACTGTAAATTTTGTTTTTGTATGGGTTATAAACACCTCCATTTAATATCAAGATTATAGTTGTCCTTATTAAGTTTATCACAGTCTATCTCTGTTTTTTATTTTTATTTTTTTTTTTCACCTGGATTTATCTGACTAATACGAATCACTATTGACATAAATTATAATATATGTTTGGATAAAGATAATAATATATAAAAAGTAAGTATTGAATATTCATTTGATTTGTTAAGTACAAAAAAAAAGAGAAGCAATAATCATATATCCTTATATTCAGATAACTTAAAAAAAAATAAATAAAAAGAAAAAGACTGCATATTTTTTGTTCATTGTCTTTCAGAAATGTCAAGGATTGTCCCACCAGCTATTTCATTGAAATGCAACTTTGACCCCAAAAATAATTATCAAGATGATATGAAAACTAATGTAGATACTGTCAAAACCCCTTTATCTGGTTCTAGTTCTTCCATTTTAGAATATACCTCTCTTCAAAGCAGTAATATAATGACCCCATCTAGTCCCATTTCATCAGAAAATAGTTTTTCCAATTCAAATAACCATAACAATAGTAGTGGTAGCGGTGGCAGTAATAGTGCAAATGTTAGTAGAACCAGCAGTAAAAGCACTAGTAGAAATAGAAGCAATAATAGAGTATCTTCTAACCGTACTAATTTTGCTATTTCTGAAAGGGATGAATATCCAGATAATAGGAAACCTGTTATTTTCAAACCCATACAACAGAGTATGAAAGTACGAGATGTTGTTAAACCAAGTGAAAGCCAAAACGTACTCTCAAAAGATATCGATTTAACAAATGATTTATTTTATTATATCGATAGACAACCTTCATATCCACCAAATTATGATATTCTCAATCCTGTAAGAAATATTAGACTTCCGATTTATGAAAATACTACACCTGTCGATAAAAATGAGAAACCCCCAGAATATACACCAACAATAAATAAAATTATTATAGCATCTTTTAAACTGGAAAGAGTATCTCCATATGAACCATCTACATCACGATTATGGAAGGACTATATTATGGAAATCAATTCTACTCAATTAAATTTTTATTCAATTAATGATTTGATGGCTGCTGAAATTAAAAAATTGACAAGTAATCAATCAGATCACATTATCAACAATCATGTTAACAACAACAATAATAATAATGATAATAATAAAGATTCATCCAAGATAAAAAAATCTAGTAGGTTTTTGTCAAAATTGTCTAAAGAAAATTATACATTTGATCTTGATGAAAGTGAACGAGAAAAGATTTGCTCCTACATATATGAACATAGATCTAAATATTTATTGCCATCAAATATCTTCAAAACCTATTCTTTGCAGTATGCCAAATATGGCATTCCAGTAGATTATCGTAAAAAACCTTTTGTCTTAAGATTACGTTGTGAGTCGGAACAATTTCTAGTTAGCTTTAATAACATTGATGATATGATTATGTGGTCAGTGTATTTATCCATCGGTATATCAGTATCGTTAGATTTAGAATTACGAGAGTTACCAAACTATAGGGTCGTACCTCGAAGACATAGACGCCATAGACGTCGTCGTCGTCGTCACCGTGGCCATCACACTCTTAGTCATATTCATAATCGTATTCATTTTGATGGATCGAATCATGTAAAGGTAAATGAATCGTTAAATAAAAACTTTGAAGTGTCAACAAATGATTCGATACCAAAAAAGTCAAGATCTTATAGTTTAAGTTCAGTGAAAGCTGGTCTTTCACTAAATAACGCCAATCATAATAATAATCATAATTTTCATATACCAAGGAACATTACAACTTTATTTGAGGAAAGTAGTGCGAATTTTACAGAATCACACAATAGTACTAAAGTTGTTGAAAAAAGTGCAGGTTCAAATAGTCCTTCAACTAGAATTTCTGATATAGTTATATCCCGGACTACTTTACCATTGATAAATTCCAAATATGATTCAAATAAGTTTGAGAACAATAGTGCTACTTCAACAATAAATGAATCATTTGTATCAAAGATGAGAAATCTTTTCAAATTGAAGAAATCATTTTCAGACTTTGATGATAATAAAACTACTAAATATGTATCTTCCATTAATGTCTCTAAGGATATCTCTATCAACAATAAAAAATACACAAGAAGTAGGGCAATGTCTACACCAGCTATTTCGAATACATCCAGAATCCCTATTTCAACTGAAGCAAATAGTTCAGTAAACAAAAAATGTAGTAATAATAAAATCCCAAATAATAGAGTATGTGAAAGAAAGATTACTGAGAATATTATACAGGAGATTCATAATCATCATGAGATACATTCTAGAGGAAATAGAACGGAAAACTCCTTTGACGACTATGAAGATGAAAACGAATATGATGAATTTGATAATATTGATGAAAATTTGACTGATGACGATGATGATGATAACAGCAACAACGATATTCTAGGAATTAATGACAATGGAGGTAACGTTTCTATTTATGCAGCAGAAGGTTATTTCGATGATGAGGATGAAGATGATGATGAGGAAATTAATGATGATCTAATATCAACTCGTATGACATGTGATCCTAGAACTCACTGGGATCATCATTCCACATCTGTTAAGAAATGCTTATATGATGAAGATGATGATGGAAAATGGCAACCAAACAAAAAGGAGATGTCGAGAAAAAGATATATAAGAGACTCCTTAAGGTGTATTAAACCCTTTGTAGAGGATCAAGAATGGATTGGACATGTTGTTTTTAAACCTGTAAAGGGCCCATGTTTTAAGACCAACAATCCTCCTATATGGATTGGAAATAACGATGGTAGGAAGAAATTTAGATATTTATCAAGTAGCGATTACAGTAGTGTAAAGAATCACTATTTAAAACCGTATATTGTGGGACCTATAGGGTTCTTGAAAGCTGAAACTAAAGTAGTGTTGCAGTCTCGCCCATCGAATTAGCATTATGATGGTTCTAACGATTTATAAGAAATAAGAATAAAATAAAATAAGAAGAAATATTATATTGTTAGCAATAAAATTTAAATTTTTATGTACAGTGATACCCATTTTTATACTGAATTATATTTTTTTGATAGAGTTGTTTATTAAAGTAAGTGAATTTATTTAACTATATATCTTGATTTTATGTGGTTCAACGTATTGTCACTTTTAACTTCAAGCAGCTTTAATAATATGATCTTACCTCATTGAAAATACTGAGATGAAAATGAAATGTCAAATTTATCTAAATTAAATAAAAAAAATCTCTAGTAGAAACATCAACGAAAGTAAATAGACTTCCTGACATAATGTAATCGGTTAACTAATTGATACGTACATATTCATGTTTACTCAAATACAAGAATGTTTTCTATATATACAAACATGGCAGAGCATTTAAAAGATGTATAATGGTTTCCATGAACCACTCTATAACCAACCCATTGTCATTGACAATGGATCTAGTGTAGTTAAAGCTGGTTTTAGTGGAGAGGATAAGCCAAAAGTCTTTGAGTATAATATTGCAGGTAGACCTAAATATGACAAAGTTATGCATAACGGATTAGTTGATGAAACATATGTGGGGAATAGAGCACAGAGGCATAGAGGAATCTTAAAATTAAGAAAACCAATGAACCGTGGTGTCATAGAACATTGGGATGATATGGAAATGTTGTGGTCTAATATTTTTGAAGATTCTTTACATTTAAATTGGAAATTGAATGGATTAGAAGAATACCCATTATTAATAACTGAAGCTCCCTTGATTCCTATCAAAAATAGAAAGATAATGTGTGAAGTATTATTTGAGAAATTCAATTTCGATGCGTTATACATTACAATACCAAATGTCTTGTCATTGTATGCCATTGGACAGACAACTGGGTGTGTGGTTGATTGTGGTGAAGGTTATTGTTCTTCAACACCAGTATATGAAGGATTTTCACTGAAATCTGCTATACGAAGAATCGACCTTGGTGGGATAGATCTTACGGAACAATTACAGTTTTATATTAGAAAGACTAATGGGATTTCATTATTTACTAGTAGTGAACAAGAAATTGTACGAACCATCAAAGAGAAAGCTGGGTATGTCACATTAGATTACGGAAAGGAGGAAAGGGACTATGAAGATGATCTTTCAGATTCTAAAGTGGCTGAATTTGTCTTACCTGACGGACAAGTCATATCAATTAAAAAGGGTAGATATAGAATCCCTGAGATATTATTTAATCCATTGATTATACATTCTGAATATGACAGTATATCAACGATGACATCACAATCAATAAATTTGGTGGATATGGATCTTCGGCCAATATTAAGATCAAATATTGTGTTGAGTGGTGGTAGTACAATGTTTAAAGGGTTTGGAGACCGGTTTTTACGTGAAATGAACCAATTATCTACAGGTCCAGATTTCAATACTAGAATTGTGGCACCTCCAAAGAGAAAATATACTGCATGGATAGGTGGTTCAATTTTTGCCAACTCGTTTGCTTTTAAGAAATTATTATTAGATAAGAGATCTTGGATTGAAGACCCAGATGTAGTTTATACCAGATTTTTATAAAATAGGAGAAATGTCTTGTGTATATTAAGTCACAGGGAATGCTTATATAGAAAAAATATACGAGAGGAACAAGAAACTCTATTATAGCAACAGAGAAAACATTGCGCAATTAAACCTGGATGGTCCAATATTCCTATTTTTCATGTGCTTTTCTTTGGTTTCATATTAGAATGTTCGATTTATTTATGTATAGAGTTACGTTATAGAAAGGAATGTAGAATATGGAAATTAATACTCTCTATGTCATTGATATTGTACAATATTAAATATATAAAAGCAAATATACTTTATACTTTATATATTAATTTAAATAACTTCTTGTCGGTTTTTTTTCTCTTGTCTTATTGCTACTGCTATCACTACAGTTATTATTATCCGACTATATTATTTCTTAAATGCAATAGTATCTGTCACCAAAGTCACCTAAACCTGGAACTAAATATTTTTGTTCATTCAAACCTTTATCGATGCAACCAGTAACGATTTTAACATCAGGGTGAGCTCTGTGATAGTTATCGATACCTTCCTTACAACAGATTAAATTCAAGAAGAAGATTCTCTCTGGCTTGACACCTCTTTTAATTAAGACGTCAGTAGCCATGATTGCAGAACCACCAGTCGCTAACATTGGATCCAACAAGAAGACATATCTATCGGAAATATCATCAGGTAGTTTTTCATAAAACAACTTTGGCATAGCAGTTTCCTCATCTCTTTGAATCAATATCTTACCGATTCTGACTGATCTGCAACAATCTCTTAAACCTTGCTCCATAGATTCACCAGCTCTAACGATGGAAACACCGCAGATTTTACCTTTGAAACCGACACCGTTGAAGTCTTCACCAGTGTGAGTGGCAACAGTTTTAGGAATAACTGGTAAATGATTTAAACCTTCTTCTACTAATAATCTAATAATTCTATCAGAATAAAAAACAAAATCAGACCTAACAGTATTTTTATCTCTAATAATAGTATAAAGACCAGTTAATTGATTTGTTTGGGGTAGAAGACAGACGTTCTTAAATGGTTCAGAAGACATTTTTTTTTGTTCTATTGTATGAAGGTATAATCTAAATGATTTAAGACTAAATGTCAAGAATTGAAGTTAATTTATAAAATGTTGGGAAAAAAATTATTATTATGCAAAGTTTGATAGTAAAAGCAAAAATAAAGAGTTTAAATTATTATTTCAAATAGAGTATGCACCAAACAAATACCAACTCAGTTAACCCTTAGAACTCTTAAAAAGAATAAGAAATATCTTAAATACTAATATATTTAAGTATCAAATGACTTCTTGATGGTTTGTAAGTTTATGTGATTGTTCTTGATAATTATTTATAAGTTGAGTTGAGAAAGGAGGTAAAAGAGACTCCCAATTGTGTATCAAACATCTAAGGACAAGAGCAAGTTTAATGCTCTGTTATATATGCAAAGTAAGCTATACACTTGTTTAATAATAAGAAAATAGAGCGATGAGGTTAAAAGAAAAAAATTTTCGACTGATTTTTTTTTTTTGGTGCCGATGGACTTCAAACAATTTCTGGGACACAAAAAAAAAAAAAAAAAATAAAGAAGAATTTATTTCCCTATTGAGTAAGCATATCCCAAATAGGTAATTGGTTCTCAGAGTTTTCTCTCGAGAGAAGAAGCGGCGCTACCATATAGTTTTACAAGCCCTATCTAACCCTATATTTTGATTATTTAATGTGTATTTGAACCGTCTACAATGAGCATAGAGCATTACACCAGCACCACAGTATCCATCAAAGACATATATTGGAGTAAACAGCTGATTACCGGTTTGAACAGCTAATAATGTCTATAATCATAATATAATGATTACTTATTAAACAGTGATGTGTACTATATATTCCTTTCGATTATAATTAATTAATTACATATAGAATTATTCAGAGGAGGGAACATACGGTAGAAAGAAATGGGAACTGAAGCATTATATGTATATTTAGTAGAATATGTGATCTATCGAGAGATATAGGACATTTGTGAATTACCCATGTATTATATGTTGTTTTTATTTTTGTCATTGTTTATATATATATATATATATATATATATATATATATATTCATTTCATATCTTATTCAGAGTTTTGCATATAGATAATCTCTGAACCTTCCATGAGACTAATAGATGCTAAAATATTACCTCTTATGACAGTAAACCCAAGAGACCTAGTTTTATCCTTTGAGATTTTATCATTGCAATCCCTCATATATTCAATTGTTTCATCTAGCACTAAATTCATTAACTGATCATAACCTTTTAATATACCAACTACTAGCCTCCCTCCCATCAATTTAACACGAACTTGATGGTCTTTATATTTTGTCAAATCTAAAATGGCTTCTCTTTTAGGACTTTCGAATTTCTTCTTTTGTTGAGATTGTGAGAATGATTGTTTTTTGTCTTGTTTCTAGGTAATAAACTGAAAGGATGAAATATTCCCAAAAAATAATTACAGATAATAAATATTGTTAGTATTTCGATTTTTCTCAGTCTATTAATTAAATTGGGAACATCTATTAGAAAATACAAAAAAAATAAAAAATCTAATACATACGGTTTCACTCATGATCCTTTATAAATGCATATAAAATTTTTTGGATATACAGTAATAATAATAATAATTTCTCTTTTCAACAATAGAATAGGCCAATCCCAATAACTTTTAATAGAACTCCTCTTGTAAATCTATCCAATAGTAGTACTCTCAGTCTATTGAAGTATAAATCCAGTTATGCTTACAACGTGGCTTGCTTTGTTTGTTTGTTCACTTTTTATTCTTTTTTTTTTCTTAACTTGTGGAAATCTTAAATTAAAGTTAAAAAAAAATAAAATGGATATATATATAATATATATCAGCATGAAGTTATGTAAAATTTCAGGGAAGAATGAGCCACTCACAATCAATTAATGAATAATCTTCTATTCCTTTTTTTTCATTATAAAATAATACATATTGTATTTGCTAATTAGTATTTTTTTCTCTGATCAATTTGATTTATTAAAATCCACTATACATTATTCGACATATTAAACAAAATACAATTATAAAAATTAGAGAAAATAAATTTAACACTCATGAAAAATATTTTAATTGAATCTGAATTTGTATCCACCTCGAAAGACTTTCCAGACAATATCTTATATAATAAACTATGTGAGAAATTATATAAATTAACTGGGATTGAATTAGATGATATGAAGATTCAAGTTGCATATACAGATAAACCTGATCAGTTAATAGATCTGAATGCACCAACTTTAGATATCGATCTATCAAATGTAGCAAAAATTAGAGTCTTGGATACAAATGAAAATTCTCTGATAAATCAATTGAGAAGATCTGAAATAAACAAAAATGATGCAGATCATAATAATAATAATAGTATATTTCAATTATCAGAAGAAGAATACTTGAGGAAAAAAATTCTGTGCTAAATTGGAAAAAGAATAATAAATTAGGTAGATTTGATCCTGTATATAATGAACAATTAGAGAAGAATCGATTCTTACAACAACAACAGACACTAACTTTGGAATTGAACCAAAGATGTCTAGTTAAATCTTCTACTGGACCTCACGCAGAGAGAAGAGGTTGGTTAAGATACATTGGAAAAATTCCAGAAATTAATAATGATGATATTTGGTGTGGGATTGAATTTGATAAACCAGTGGGTAAGAACGATGGTTCAATAAGGGGTAAACGATATTTTGGTCCATTGAAACCAAATTATGGTGGGTTTGTTAAACCTATATGTGTATTAACGGACCCTAAATACGTTCCAATTGATGAAGATGATATGTCAGATGGGGAGATATAGGTAAACATCTTTACTTTTATGAATTATTTATTGCACTCTACCTACATCAAACCAATCGTAATCAGATAATAAAAGAAAAAAGAGAGAAAGAAAAAGCATTGATTTAATTAGATTAACAATTATCCAGAGACACATTATGAGTTGTAATCATCCTTGGTCTATTTTTACATATTCACAAACAAAGAGGAAGGTAAAGTTCAATATATAGCATGCACATGCAAATTCAAGAACTATACTCCTATGTATATATATATATATATGTATATGTATGTATGTATGTATGTATTTGTATACGTATCCATGCACAAAGCGTTCCCTTTATTTAATAAGCTAGTGCAGCCATTGACGTAGAAATTATATCTACTTTAACTGTTCTGCCATCGACCAATGCACCATTAAACATATCACGTATTCTTTGCATCTCTTGTAATGTAGTATTTTCTAAAACAATATAACCAATTGCAGAACCACTTAAGAGATCTTTGATTTTTAATTCAACTATTTTCGTGCTACCTAGTTTTTCGATAATTTTTTTCAAATTCTTGGCATTAACACCAATGGTTAAATTATAAAATGCTAATAGTTTGTTTTGCGCTTTTGATTTGGTATCAATAATCAATCTATTAGGGTTTGTATTAAATTCCAACGATTCATCAAATGGGGATGGGTTCATCATCATCATTATATTTCTTCTTCTCTTTCTTGCTAACGCCATTAATCTTCGCCTACGTTCTAATTTAGTGGTCATGGCTGGTTTATTAGTTGCATAAAACAATTTTTTTCTTCTAGCTACTCTTTCTGCTGCTTCTCTCAATAATACACCAACGTCATTAACACTTAGCAATTGTCCATTTACTACCTTATATCCTCTTCTGGTTCTTCTTCTTCTATACTTTCTCCTCAAATTCCATATGCTATCATCTAAGGTGCCCCAATCAGTTGGAAAGGGAGACTTCAGTGTCCTCTTTTTTACTTGTGACTTTGAAGTTGTTTCATTATTGTTATCTTTCACTGTTACAGCACTATCTTCCATGGCAAGTGATTTTAAATTATTAGTGAAATTTTTTGGATCAGGTAAAGGTGGTAACTTGGAAGGTGACGGTAGATCAAGTGGTAATTTCCTAATTTCCTCGACAGTCTCAGTTTTATTTTTATTATTTTCAGTCTCCTCAGTATTCCAGCCAGAACCCCACGATGAACTTTCTTGTTTTGACACTCTTTTGAAATCATCATCTTCTGAATGTTCTGAAAACACTTTTTCATTTATTTTCTGAAGTGCTTTCCTTGTTGAAATAGTTTTACTTTTAAATTTTCTTTTATTACTAGTCTTTTTATTTAATCTCCCCATTTTTGCTTATCTCTATATGTATGTATCTGTTTGAGGAAAAAAAAAATTGTTTATCAAACTCACTAACAATTTATGTAAATAGCTACTCCGATTCTTAATGTCAATAATGTACACTTATTTACATGGTTGCAGTGGAGGCCCTTTAATGTTGATACAAATCTTCTAAAATATTACTTTTGGAGAGTTATTTCTCAAATTCTCCAATATTAAAGTTCTACTTATGTATTTTTCGAGTCAACTAAAAATAAAAAAATAAAAATAAAAAAGAAAGAAACTCGTCATCGATGGAAAACGGTGAGAAATCATTAGGGTTAAGAAATATTTCAGGAATTGTAGCTTTTTAATATAGGGTTTTACGAGTCTAACTATAGTTTTAATATGTTTTGGGATATATTAATAGAGGGTTTATGGACTGTGGAGGAAAACAAGCAATTCTTTGCCATGCCTCATTTGATGTCAAATATTATTCAAACAGATTGTTGACTACAAGAGAAGAATGGATTCACTATCATCTACTACTAGTACGAATGAGACAGATGTTACAAAATATGTCTCTATTTCTTTACCAGTTTGAGATCAAAACACTATGGGAAATATTTCAGAATATCCTTTCCATTAAATCATCTACAGTCAAATTAAAAATATCTGCATGTATACATATATATATATATTAAATTTATTAAAAATTATTACAAAAATGAATTAGCATATTACAATTTTAAGGTAGTTCAACTTTTAATTAGAAAGTGATACTCATAATAATCACTTTGGTTTTGGTACATTTGTTTTGGAAGAAGTTGATATCAATAATGGGAAAGGCAGAATAATATTCAGTATATATAATACTGAAACGATCATCAGCCTCTAGGTATAATAAATATAGTAGTAATAATAATCATAGATCTTAAAAAAAAAAAAAGAATTATGTCATTAAACGTGAAATGGATTAGTAATTTATAATTAAGTAGTGGATTCCATCAAATAATGTAAAAAAGTGAACATTCAGAAAAGAATTCATATGGAATATTCTTCTGAAATTGAGAATACCTTCGTTCTTTGGCCTCTCATACCTATATCAGTACCTGTCTCCGTATTTGTGCTCATAATTATCCTTATTTCGGTTTGATTTTTTGTATAGATATTCCAATTTTTTTTTGTTTGTTTTTGACGATACCTAGCGACATTGGGGCAAACGATTTGTCTATGGCTGTTTTATTTGCAGAATCAGAGTCTATTTTGGATTGATGATTCCCAATTAACAAATTCTTTTTAATTTCGAAATCATTTATTTTATCATTTAAATAGTTATTTAATTCATACTCCCTTTTTGCTTCCGCCGTCCGTATCTTTTGGAAATAATCTAATTCTTGCTTACTCAACTTATTGAAACTTTCCTTTTTTTTAACTAATTTTTTGAACTCACGTTGTTTCTTTATCGCATTAGCTCTTAGTTGTTCTTGTAATGATTTTCTTTTTCTTCTCAGTCTTTCGTTCTCGTATCTTTTCTGTTGTTGTTCTTCTTTTTTCTTCTGTGTGTCAATGTCAGCAGAACCTTCAGACACAAACACTAAAGATCTTTTCTTTCTTTCTCCCCTGTTACCTCTATGTGTAGTGCTAGAATTTTTACCCTTACTATTAGCGACAGTGGTTGTGATGGTGGCTGTTGAGTTAGTAGTTGTGTTAGTAGTATCAACAATATTGCTTATAGAGGTATTATTCTCATTACTTATTGTAGCATCATTCATCGCCTCTGTTTTTTTTTAATACTCCATATGTAACAGCAGAATTCAATCTCTTTTTAAATTCTTATCTAACACTGTTATTGAAAAAGAAATATAAGTATCGCACTTCATCATTTACAGTGTGTATTCTGATGTCTAATCAGAGACTACATGTAGTACTTGAAGTTATGTCAAGCATCTTGTAACATAAAGAAAACAAAATAATTTTTTTCCCATGACTTTTTTTCTTTTTCATTATTGCCTAAAAGAAAAAAAAAGTATCTGGACATGGCTATCTCAATCAAAAGAGTTAATAATTTAATATCATTTATCTCTTTGAATGCATTTTTGAAATTGTTAGAACAGTAACTCATATCTTTGATACATTTTTTTGAACTATATGATTGATGATCTATGTATGGTTATAGAACGTAATATGGATTTTTATATTGGTTCAAATTGATTGAAATGATATATAAATATATAAAGTGAGAGCATGACACTAAACAGGACAGCTTTTTCATCAAGTGTCAATCTAAATAACTTGACTTTAAGTTCTTAAGTCATCTATGGTATCCCCGGAACTCTGTAATCTATTTAATAATAAATTATCATTTGTATAGGAAAATAGATATTGTTGGGTTTTTTCTTTATTTGTGTCTGAATAAGAGGATTGATCAACTGAATGATGTCTATTATACTCGTAACTAGCGTTGTTATCTTTACCTTCCATTATTATATCGCTAAAAAATATATCGTCTGAACTATGAAAGTTTGTATTCCTTTTATCATTGTTATTACTATTATTAATCTTGAAATTTTTAAGATTATCAGGATAAAGATGAGAAAATGTAATATTGGTAGCTGATAATTCGGTAGTGTTTAATTCTGATGTGTTTGGATCTGCACCTTTGTCAAGCAGGTTCACTGAAGATTTCAGTTTAATATCATTGGTATAAGTTTGATATTGAATATATTTTGGGTTATTATAAATCGAAAGATTAGTAGAGTACAAAAGAGGACCTAATATTACTATATTTTCCCTATTTGGGTGTTTCGTTGATGTCGTTTCAATGTCTTTGATATTAATTGGTTTCAATAGCCGTTTATCAGGAGACTGAATTAACTTATAATTTGATTTGGGATAATCTTGAATTATATTGCCCTGTCTCTTTTCAGATATTTCTCTTTCCAACTCTTCTAACCTTTGAATATTTATGACTTTGGAGACCCTTTGACGTTCTGAACATATTTTTTCCATTCTATTCATAAAATATGGTACTTTTGGAGTCCTTAGCTTAGTAGGTGACGAAATTTTTGAACTGGATAAATAAAATTTTGTATTAAGTGTATTTATTAAATTCAGATCATGAATATCTCTTGACTTATTTTTATCTATAATACTTTTAGCTTCTAAATTATTTTCAATTATTGATTTTCCATTAATTGTATCTTTATTGGATTTTTTTAATGGTGATGATTCCTCTAAGAAATTATTATTGAAAAATGTTGGTTCAATTTTGTTATCACTGATGGATATTTTAGATTGCTGTACTTCATTATTATAACTCGCAGGAGATCTACCTCTGATTACTAGTGGTGGTGTCTTAATTTCCATCAAATGAATAAAATATTTTTTGGAATAGTTCATATTTGACATATGTAAAAATTCAACTCCATTGGTTTCTTTTAATTCAATGGTACTTGGAATCTCAACTGTTACACCTAAGATTACATACAGTTGAAAATAACGCCCAATACAGTTGGATTTCCTAATTCCACTAGAACAGCTAAATTGAATTCTTTCAAACTTCGCAACTTTATCTATACATCTAGTAGGATAGCCTCTATATAATGGATCAACAATATTATCCGTATTATTCTGATGTTGATAATTATTTATGTAAGTACCATCAGAATTTTTGTCTTTCTCATCTGTACAATAAAAATAAAATGCTTTTTCTAATTCTACATTTTTTTTAGGACATTTAATATTGGTTATATTCCTTATTGTATCATGATCTGGTAGACTTGCAGGAACAACAGGACAAATTTGTGGTTTGCCATGTGGACCTTTGTCTCTCTTTGCAGTATGTTGTACTAAATTAATTTCTTTATCGGAATTTTCAACTTTAGACATTAGTTTTATTCCAAATTGTGTTATCTTGCAAGTTACTAAATTTTCATTCTCCTTCAATTCCAATGTATAAGACTCATTAACAAACTCCATAATATCCGAAATTGATGATTGAAAAGCTGCTGCTAAAGTAAAATAATTTCTTTTGTATCCTATCCATTGGTTATCAATTAAATCAAATCCTCTGTCTATTCTTGATATTAAATTGAAGAAAACACTACGCTTCTGACTTGTTCTGACTACATGGTCATATTGTTTATGTATTGAAAATGTAGGTCCAATTTTAAATTGTAGACAGGATCTCGGTGGAATTTTTGATTTACGAATATCTATTTTTTGCTTTTGTACTGGAACGCTTGCATGTAAATCAGACAATTCTGCGATATTAAGATACTTCTTGGGTGAATCTTCTTCAATAATTTTATCATTCATTATTCTTTAAGATGCACTAATTTTTAAGTCCTCAAATAAAAAAATCACTGTATGTTTTATGAAATAAAAATAAGTTACTAAAGGACACCAAAGATAGGGAAAGAATTAAAATTGAAATCTTGCAGGAATACTTCAATCTAATAAAAAAAAATAAAGTGTAGTGATGTTCTTTTTTAGATAAATAAATAATGTTATGTACACTTTTAAACTGTGTTTGTCGTTTCAATATTTAGAGTTAATCTTTATATTTAGATTCAAATAGAGAATATTTTATTTTCTTTGTAACCGCCAGAACGTACTTCTAAATAAATCAAAGACAATTTCCTGAAATTTTTCCAAAGTCACCTAATTGTAAAAAGAAAATATCAAGAGCACACTATAAAGAATAAAACCAGATAGATTTCATAAGAAGAAGCACCTAGAATGTTACTGTAGTTAGTGGTCATGATTAAATGTAAAAGTTATTGGTATATATTTTATTATTACAATTCTTCAATTTCTTTATATAGTGTACATAAAATAAATATATATATAAATAAAATATAGTTGTTTAAAATATTCAGGGATAAATCATAATTACTGATTCTTTTCCTTCTGATGTTTGTTCTTTATATATTTGTATTATTGGAACAAACAATCTTACTTTAATGTAGTCACGTACAAGCTTGTATTTTATCGGATTTAATATTAATAATGCCTATTGATTTATATTCAATCATACTTGTATGTGAGTGTGTACACTTGTCCGATATTTCCAGCAAGATTATTATGAAGCCAACTTAAAGCATACTTCACTGCAGCTAAACCTAACCAAACCAAAATCTATACAATTGTTTATATGTACATATTTTTTTTTAAGAAGAGTCTATATATATCTTTTCAAAATGCCCATTACACAAAAAAAAAAATATAGATAAACATTTCAATCAAAATAAAATCATCATATTCAAATCTTCTTGAAATGTTTAATTGTTAATGCATAGATATCTAAATAAGAGGTAAATTCATAAATTATTTCATTCATAAAAAATCCATGGATCCCTAATGATAGACCAAAAGCAAACCAACTTAATGCATGAACTGCTTGTTTTGAATTACAATCAAATAAATTTACCACAATTAAATATAGACTCAGTTGTACCAGAGGAATTACCATAGAAATATGAAACATTGGAAAGTTTTGCTTGGTTAAATGATGTACAATAATGCGTCCGACAACAAATGCTATGGTTAAACCTATAGAGGCCATGAACGCAAATGACACAAACTCAGGTTCTACGCATACAGTAACCATAATTGTTAAATAATAAATAAAAAACGGTAATAAACCTTGCGTAGCTTGTTTAATATTAGCTCTTTCATTTAATAAAATTTTCTCTCCACTATAAAATTTTATGACGTTTGATCTTGCGGTGTAGATATTAAATAACAAACCAAATGATAAGAGGATAAGGAAAAGATGTGATGTATCAAAACCTATAACTGTACCATTCCATAAGGTAATATTAAAAATATTGGTATGCCATAATAAAGTTGGACCCACTATAGCAGTCAATATAAATGCAAAACATATCCCCAGGATACCTTCAACAGGTCCTGAAAATTCGCTTAAAAACAAAGTATGCGTATGATATTCTTCCCATGTACTTAAGTAGAAATTACACAAAAGAGCAAACTGGCTGTACAAAGTCAAATATGAATACCCAGAACCAATCATAGATGAGAAAATAAATAGACAGAGGGTAGTGTTAATTGAATCTATGCTATGGTCAAACAGTTCACCAAGTGGACCTGATTGGTTTATTCTACGAGCATGAATCCCATCACACCCATCAAATGTCTGGTACATAAATATACCAAAAGCATGCGCCAAATAAACCCATCTAGGTGATTCTTGATTCAAGAACGGATCATATACCATTACCAATATCACGTTAATAATGACAAATCCAAGTCCGGACAAAGTAATCAAGTTTGGAGCCATAGTTGATGGAAATATTTGCTCAAACCATAACCAAAAGGGTTTCAAAAAATGTTTGGACACAATGGATCGATCTTCACTTTGATATCTATACTGTTTTAAATTTTCAACGGCTCCATCAGGAAGGAAGTAACCCATTTTAACTTTTGTATAATATCAACTTTATATCTTTTTTTTAGTTGAGAGTAAAAAATCGATTTGATGGAATATATAGATTTAAACGTCTTTTGCTTTGGTTATGTCAATTACTCAAAAAAGATAGATATTTTTATGACAAACTTAAGTTTAGTTCCCTACTAGTTTGTTTTCGTTGTTTTAATTTCAAGAAACTGTCATTCCTCTGCTCGAGTCATCTCATCTAGAACTTCATTGATTATTATTTTTCCTCCCTCACAAACTCCAGATTTTTTTTTTTTTCAAGTAAAAAATAAACAAACAAGACCTCGTTAATTTATTGTTTTCTTTTTTTTTGTTTCTATTTTATGTTTCAACAGTATCGTATGTACAGTATTCATAAATCTCGAAAAATTGTATGAGGAAAAGAGTATATCTAATTCCACTAATTTGAATACCAAACAGTTTGATCGTCCTTTTGTTCTTCTGAAATGGACTGATCTTCAAAAAGATAAGAAGATAAATAAAAAAAAAAAAGTAAATAAACTGATATGCATGAGTGTATATAAATGTTACTTACTGTATATTTAACCTATTGTCCAAACTTCCATTACAAAAGAAAAAAAAAGAAAGATAGAGGGGTGTACACAAGAACATAGTGTATTTATTTACATGTAGATAACATATTTGCCACAACACCTAATAACTGTTCATTTTCACAGGCTGCTGCAACACGTTCTTTATCATTTAATTGTTTATTTACTTGATTTTCACTGGAATGTGTACCCTTCTTTAACAAGATAGTAATTCTAAATCTTGGAGGCAAGGACCTCTCTAGACGTACTCTAATCCCTAGCCCAATCAGAGTGGCCAATGAGCAATGTGTAATGGTGGGTGTTATTCTAACAATAACTTCTGCCATATGATTTGGATTACCGTCATCGTGAACCTCAATATCATCCAAATTAACAATCGACAGTTGACCTAAACTTAATGGATGCTCAGGATCTGAAATGTGTGCAGTTAAATCATAAATTTCTTGTGGGTCTACAGGATCAGACATTTCAACATTCTCTATTGTAGGATTTTTAGACTTAGCACTTTCTGACTCTGCATTTGCTTCTTCTTCTTCTTCTTCAAATGAATCCTCATCACTTGTTAAATCAGGAACTGAATTTAATAGCAATAATTTGTCTAAAAGTTCAACATTTTGTAATGCCGGTGAATTTGTTGAATGGTCTATCCTTAATAATATTTTTTTCTCTTCAAAGCTTCAATACTTCCTAAACTACCAAGTAGTTGATCATTTGCATCTTCCTTTCTTTTTGGTAGTTGATTTTCATCCAAGGCATCTGGATTTTCATTAATGAAATCGGACATCTTCACTCCTGTATTAATCAATTTATATCTGCTTCGTCAAGATTAAAAACTTTATCCTGTTGTTATTATTAGATTTACCAGATCATTCTTGATAGAAGAAATTCAAAACTGGCGTATAACTGTCAGACATAACGTTTTACAACTCTACAGAATCACATACCATTTTCTTTTCATTCTATTCAATTCATATGTAAGTTTGCTTTTGTTGTCATCTCTCTCTTTTTTTTTTATTTTTTCGCAATACAGAACACTACTTTGAAACGTGTGGGTGTGTGGGTGTGACTCTCATTAGTCAGCAGACGGGTGTATATTGTTAGAATGAAGGGCTTTTTCCTCTGAGTCAGTCATCATGGCAAAACCGTATTTATATATGGCCCTTCTGAATAACTATCATCTAAAAGAGTAACAGAATATACTTGCAATGAAAATATTTATCCCTCCATTTCCAATTTCTGGACCACTTGCAGAACTTCATGGGGAAATCCAGCCATTTTTGCTACATTGAATGCATCTGATTTCTCACATATGCCAGGTTTCAACTTATAGTCATACATAAACCTGTTATCTTCCAACCTCACAGCACTTGTTTGGTGATACTTTATTTGTGACTCTAACAACTTGTATGATTCTTCCTTTGAATTTTCTATGATCGTTTTGATTTCTTTACCAAAATGTGTGGCAAAGAGAGTTCTACATTTGTTACGTTCCATCATGTATTTAATCGTGGCAAATGCAATTCTAACTCCCTCTTTTCCACTAGTTCCTCGACCAATTTCATCTAGTATAGCCAATGACCTCTTGGTAGCTCCACGTAATATAAATGAGGTTTCAATCATCTCTACCATGAATGTACTCATTTCATTATACAAATCATCAGCTGATCCTACACGACTAAAAATCTTATCCACTATACCTATCTCTGCACTATCACAAGGAACAAAACATCCAATTTGTGCTAATATGACAATAATCGCATTTTGTCTTAAAAAAGTTGATTTACCTCCCATGTTAGGACCTGTGATAACCCACACTTCACTTGAATTAATTGCACAATCATTGCCAACAAAGTTGGACAAGGACTTCGAGGCCAAACCATCCTCTACCATTATATGTCGACCATTGACAATATTAAGCATTGTCTTGTTTGTAACTTTAGGACACACCAGATTTTTCTCTCTAGTTAATCTCGCAAAGGATACAAGTGTGTCAAGATACCCTATCGTGTTATTAATATTTCTGATTTCACTACTCCTTGAGACTAATTCATCTTTGAAGGTCGAAAGAATAGCCTTTTCCTCTGTCTTGATATTAAGAATAGCATTTTCAATGGAATATGCCAGCTCTGTCCACCCTTTATTTGCAAGCCATAGTGTCTGACTTGACTTTTGTAAAACAGAAAATATGGAGTCACCAAACTTAAAGTCTTTATTTTTCGATATTGCCTGTTGTATTTTCTTAATTTGTTCACTATTTGCAACAATTTGAACAGCATAATCCTTGCTTTGTCTTTGTTTTAAAGATAATTTTTTTATTTCAAATGAAAAATCAAAAAAATCCTTCATACTCCTTTCTAGTTCCAACTTCTTTTGTTCTAAATCCCAATATTTATTAAACAATGATCTCAATTTAGGGTGAAAGGCAGGGTTTATAATGCTAATCTCATATTTACACCTACTGATATCGTTTGCTTGGTCGTTTGTATCAAGTAAAGATTCTCTATGAGATTCATCATATTCTTGCCTCTTTGCACACCTAAGGATCTCTTCTTCATTAAGTGAATTATAAATATCATCAACAATAGTATTTTCAAACTGTAAATTTTGGACTAATTCTTCTAAAATTACCTTATCCCTTTTTGTGGTAACAGAGTTTCTATGCTGGTCCAGTTTTTCTAAAATAACAGATATAATTTTTAAGGACTTCACGATTCGTAAAAGGTCAATACCGTTACCCTTACCAAAACTGAATTTTTGCAATATTCTGGATATATCAGATATTTCTTTAAAATATTGAATAATAGATTCGCATAACACTTCATTAGAGAGAAATATATTGACAATATTTTGTCTTTTCTTTATTTCTTTAATATCCGTGGATGGTCCTGATAACCACTGTGTTAATAATCTAGACCCAACTGGTGTTATTGTTCTGTTGATGATAGATAACAAGGAACCCTTCCTATTGTTATTTAATGCTGTTGAATGTAATTCAAGGGCTCTACTTGTCCTAGAGTCAATTTGCATCATAGAAGACATAGCTTGCCTATTAGGTAACTGGAAATTTATAGAATAATTCGGGAAATGATTATTCACATAAACTAATAAATTTCTCAATGCTGCCAATTCCTTTTGTTCGAAATTTTCAAAGATATATCTCAATTGAGATCTTGTACTATCAGACAGCTCTTTATTTCGAGAAGCAAATAATGGTATAAATAATGATAGGGGTTTATACTGTGATGATGGGTTTTGGTACTTAATAAAATATTTCTTCAATTCCACCAATTCAGGATACCAATCACCACTTTCAATCTTGTGTGGAATTAATTCATCCTTTAAAACAATTTCCTTTGGTTGAATCCTTGTTATGGCAGACACAAGCTCGCATAAACGTAATTGTTGAACAAATAGTTCACCTGTCGAGATATCACACCATGAAATTCCAATTTTAAGACTACTGTCCGCTACTTTTTCCATACATTTATCCGGAAATTCAATAGTCAATAAATATGTATTTTCTTTAAAGTTTTCAAATGCTTCATCAATAAAGGTTCCAGGAGTGACAATTCTAGTTACACGTCTTGTGAATTTGGCTGGACTGTTATTAGTATCAAGGTCTTTTTTAAATTGATCTACAATAGTAACACTATAGCCATATTGATTCACAAGCACTTTTAAGTGTCGATTCAACTGATGTACAGGAAATCCAGCAAAGGGAACCTTTCCTGATGAAAATGACTTATTAGTCAATGTTATATTCAATTTAGGGGCATATTGAGTTGCATGTTCAAAATATAATTCATAGAAGGAACCCATTTGTGTCAACACAACGTTATCTTTATATTTATCCATCAATTGTCTCACTTGTCTTATGGATGGAGGTAGGTGATTAATGGAATTTGATACCTCATTATTTATATTTTTTTTTGTAATGGGCATAGACATCCTACTACTATCAGGCATAAGCAACTCATTTTGATCATTTTCTGCTTTGTATAAATCATTAAAATCTACTGTAAATTTTGTAACTACAGGCTGCTTTGGTATAACTACTTTTGGAGTAGATGTCAACCACTGTCGTCTATTTAAATGCAATACATTAGATATTTGCGATGCTCTCACTATTTTAAAGTCCATAGCAACATTAACCTTCTTTGGTCAAAAAGCAAAAAAGAAAAACATTCGGTTCATTGAAAATTTATAGATCAAATCTACTTACAGATTGCATGTACACGGATGCACAACTGTACTAACATATACACCTATATTTCGCTTGTTTATCAAAGGACAGATAATATAAGGCAAATTAACCGCTCAAAACAAAATCTTGTTTTTAATGTAAACATATTCTTTTTTTTTTTTTCAAAATATATATTTCATCTAGAAAGGACCTGAAAATTTCAAGATTTTATTTTTATCAGATATTATACATACCATAATCAACGAATATAAGACAAAAATGAAACTTACATGGAAAGAAGAATATGAACAAAAAACAAATCTTATCTGCATATTGCCTGTACCTGCATTCTCCATGGATTTAATTAAAACCACAATAAAAGATCTTCATAAACTTTCTTATGGAATTTTTCCTTGTTCAATACTTTATTATTCAAAAGAAAAAATTATCACAGCATTTTTATGATGGGTTCCTGAGACAATATGTAATATTAACTCCATTAAACCAGAGTTTATAAAAAGTGATTTCACCAAATTTTGTATAATATAATGCAAAGGTTAACAGAACAGAAAAATACTAAAATATATATATAGGTAAAAATATATATTAATTCAAAATTCAAAAGAATGTTTTAATTTAAAAATCCTTTACAACTTGGTGCACCACAATAACATGGTAATCTTTCCTCGTCATCTTTTTCTCTTTCGAATTTATAATCATAAGTCAATTCTTCATTTTTAGCAATATCTCTTAAAGCATAAATGACAATACGTTTCTTTCCACCTACTTTAATAATTTTTGCAGTACAACTGGGTTCACAACAATGATTAATAAATCTTGCAATGCCACCCTTCTTTGTTGCATCAATAACATTATTTTCATCGACCCTAAACAAGTAACTTGAACCTATACCACTTTTTAAATATCTTTTTTCACGCATCTCTGATACTGGTTGTCTTATTCTTTCTCCGACATATTCAATAATCATTTCTTTTGCCGCTATAGGTTCTAAAGCATATAGACCCCAATTATGAATAGCAGATCTTGCAAAAGTAACAGGTTTTTTACGCTTGTTTAATTGATTCAGTGATAGCAAATCAGATTCAGTGCCAATTGCGGCCTTTTGTGCCTCGATGTCCTGTTGGAATCTTCTATTGGATGCTCTGTTTTCTCTTGAGGAGATAATCTCCTGACCTGTAATGGCATTTTCAGTAGAGTCAGGTTTTAGAGATTCCTCTTTTTGCAAAGGTATGTTTGGACCATCTTCTAAAGACTCATGTCCTATATTTGAGTTGTGACTAACCGTATTAAGTGGCTGATGTATTCTACGACGATGTGGTAAATAACAAGATTTGAGTCTATCTGCAACTTTAAAGAATCCATGTGTCTTAAAGGAATCTCCTTCCCATATTAATGACTGGTCAAACAGAATACCTTCATTTAATTTAAAGTGTGTATTCTTAATAAAATCTTCTCTTCTAATAGACTCCTTGATCTTCCACAGCTCATATTCGATCAAGTTGTTTTTAGCGCTACTTACGGTTTGATAGACGCCAGATTCTTCCAACACCTTCCTTAATAACTCTAAATCTTCTTCATCCTTTATAGTTTTTTGAAGAGTTTCTAAAGTTACTTGGCTCTTATCAAATACATCATCTTCATAAACAGGAATTGGCATGTCAGTTTCCGTAGGACTATACATATCCAAATTCTTATTTTCCTTTTCAGCCTTGAGGTCTAATTGCACGTCCTCCTCTGGTGTTGTAGGCATTGTTTCTAGTCTTTCCACTTCATCAGTAGTCTCCTTTTCATCGCCAGTAAAGTCATCATAAAATACATTGAAGTCCTCATCTCCCTCTTCTGCATTCTCCATAACTTCATCCTCCTCCTGAGAAGAGGAATCCACTTCTTCTTCTACTTCCTCCTCTACTCCCTCTACTCCTTCTTCTTCTTCTTCTTCTTGATAATCATGTGTAGGTGATTCTGTTACATCTGTAATAGGCGTTTGCTCTTTAGAATTAAATTCATCATTTAAGAAATGCTCCATAGGTTCCAACTGTAACCTAGCCCTCTTAGAATAACCATGCAGGTGATGGGAAAGGCGTCTTTTACGGACTTCTTTTGGTTTTAAGTATCCACCATAAAGCTTGAAAATATCCATATCCTGTTGCGTAGTACTAATATTTATATTATCTTGCAAAGAAGTGCTCAGAATATTAGTATTTGTACCTCCAACATCGCTTTGTTTTTGCTCTTCGTTTTTAGATTCCTCAAGTTTCCGCTTAGCTACTAAATCTGGGAAATTAATAGGATTCAAAGTGTCAAAGACACTTGGACCAATAATCCTCTTTCTTATGTCAATTGTCAATGCATCTTTTAAATCTTCTAATATATATTTAGTAGCAGCTTTTAAAAGATCTTCTTGACTTTTATATAGTGTCCTTTTTTCTTTTGTCTTTTCCATGTGATTGTTCGATAGCTCTGAGTTATAACCTGAAAATCTTGAACGCATTAATAACGGTAAAATTAAAATAAATCGAACGATAATTGGAACTCTCCTGAACCCACGAGAGATAATTGTCATTTTCCCAGACTCTCTGTTAACACATCGAATAGCTTCTCCAATATCATTAAAGATAATGTATATTCCTGTACTATGCCTGAGGATACGTGCATATTTATATTGTCTTAATTTATAAGCAAAGTCTTCCCTTGTAATCCCATGATAACCAAGAAAATTTACAGAAATAAATAAACATGCTCTATTACCTATGACCTTTTCTATATCAAAGGGTATCCTCTTATTGGTTCTATTATATTTTTCTGACAACTGTTTAAATAATTTATGTTTTTCTTCAAATGACAACTTAGATATATCTAAATCTACAGATTTTCCATTTAGAATTATTGAGTGAGGATCTGTTGGAAAGTCCATAACCTTTTCACCTGAATTAGTCTTCTTAATTGCTTCATCAGATTTTGATTTTAATTCAATCAATTTTGATTTTCTTGTATTCTCTTCAATAAATTTTTCTTTAATAGATTCCAATTGTCCTTGACTTTTCTTTATTACAACTTTAAAATGGCAATTCATGATATTACAAGGTTTATTTTCATGTCTCTTTACGGCCATGTATGCTGCTTTAGCAGAGTCATTTATCTTTTCATTAGGACTCGTAAACTTAATTAAATATATATGTAATGGTAAAGCATTATTTGGATCATCATATGATTCAAAGTGCGATATGGGTCCAAACTTCTTAAAATAATTTTTTATTGAAATATCCAGTATATTAATTAAATTAGAATTATCATTTTGATTACATGGATAAACTAGTATTTCAGATGAAGGTGGGGGTCCAATCGAATATTTATCATATGACACACGTCCAATAATAGTCAAAGTCGATTGATATTTCCTTTTTGTTTCATTAACATTAGCCAAATAAAGGTTAACATCCTTTTCACGTGGATCTGTGCTAGGTTGCATAGGGTTTATCGTGTATGATTTACAGATTTTAGAATCATGGGCTAATTTTCTGTCTGGTGTTAAGTTTACAAACCCATTTACAGGGAATTGTTTTGATTCATTCCAATTATGAAAATCACTAGTATTTACAAGCGTATTAGTTTTTGGATCCATATAATGGTATTTAGTATTGAAATATTCTTTATCATATTTTAATACAATATTTATTTCATTCTTCTTCAACACATCCGCCGAAATGTTCGATGTTAAAGATTGTGATTTTGCTGATCTACTGGAGTTGGTTCCATCAACAAAATCGTTCGAAGTATTTGTATGATATTTTGGAGATTGTTGATATCTGTAGAGATCAGAATCTTTGGAGTTTGTTATGTGCTGAGATCTTGTTTCGTGATATGAATACCTGCTTCCTTTTGGATGATGTGGGAACGGAGTATTATTATAATTGTTGGCATTATGATTGTACGTGGAAGAATATTGATGATGTGAAGCATGAGAATTACTATTAGTGTTTTCTGATATACCATGATAATTTTTATTAAAACCTGATAACCTTGAAGATGGTTGAGCATAATTTCTACTATATGATTGTGTGGGAGTTCCATGATAATTCCTGTAGCTACTACTGTTATAGTATGTATGGTTACCATTATTGCGGTAACCAGATCTTGAACTTTCATGAATATAATTTAAATTATCACCACTACCACTGTCGTTAGAATTATTATTAGCATAGTTATAGCCTGGATGCCTCGTGGAATAGTATGGACTTGATCTAGGATGAGGTGGCAGTCTTCTATTATATCCAGACATATTGACACTTATAATGAGTTTATAAAGTAGCAGAAAAATTTATAACACAAATGAACTTAGTTCAGAAAAAATATTTCTCCCGATTTCGCCTTCAAAGTTGATATATATAAACTGTCTAAATTAATTCACCACCCTCACACACCTGCAGAAACTTCTCTTGTATCTACCTCTTTCTCAATTCTTCTGTTTCTTAGCCTCACCTACTCTTGTTTGTTTCACACCTAAATCAACTACTCTTTTGTTGTTTTGTTAATCTCAGTTACAGTCACCTTGTCTATTATTTAATCGTTGGCTACCAATTAGTTCCTCTATCCTTGTAACTGGTTTCTCTAACTTCTGTAACTCACTGACATCACGTAACTGATTTACTTCACTTTCTTATCATTGCTATCCAAGCAATTTTTTTTTTATTTAAATACAGAGAGAAAAAGAATCAAAAAAAGACAAATAAACAAAAAATCTCATCGAAGATTATTGTAAGATGGATTTTAGAGACACTTTAACCAAATCAAATAATAAAACTATGTACAGATACCGTTCATTACAACTGCTACGAGAAGAGGGATTAAATTTAGTCCTTCACTGAATATAGTATTGTAGAACAAAAGAACAGGAGCAGAAAGATAACAAGACAAGAAAATAACATGTCTACACTTCAGATTCAAAAGTGCCTTAAAGATGTTTTAGCACTAGATCAAGAAAACAATTCAGATTTAGATTGGAACCAAGGAAATTTAAAAAGACTGTTTAACGCTACCTCTGTATTGTACCAGACGTCGATTAATAAAGTTCCTCTAAGAAACGATGAGGAAACAGTTAGAGGTCACATTTGTGCCTTACTAGCTTGTGAGAAATTACGTGAAAAACAACAGTCAGCCCAATACAACCAACTGAATAAAAAAGAAGACAATAATGGTGAAGTCATCCAATATTTTCTAGATAGAATACCATTAGAGCCCAAAAAAATAAACCATCTTATTAATGTTTTTAAACAGAATATATCTCAATGTTCACCCGTAAAACAAATTCAGTGGTCTCCAAGTCCCAAAAAATCAAAATCACGAAGTCAGATAAGCAGTCCATTAAACTCTCCGATAAAAGCTAGTTCCATAAATAGAGGTGACAATGGATTAACAACACAAGATCCAAAGTTACTTCGGAAAATATTGTTTGAAGGCACCCCCAAAAATTTACAATATACTCAAGTATCTCCTGTTAATGTGACTGTAACAACACCCAACAAAAATACAGCACCATTATTAAGTCCAAGAAGAAGGTTAAAGTTTGAAATGGTGGACGAAGAGGAAGATGAAAATGATAATAGCAATTACGAAACTGAAGCTACAAAGGATAACAATGATCACACAATGGAACATAAGGAAGAAGAGATACAACAAACTAAGCATATTTTTGATACAAATTCAAACGATGAAAATTTACCAACTGATGATCGTTCATTCATAGATAAATCACTTGAATCTAATAATAACAAAAACAATAAACTTTCAAAGAATAAAGTCAAAAACAAGTCAACTACAAAAAAAAATCCTGAAAGAACGATAACACAAAACCTTCTGTATAAAAGATATGTGAAAGTTTCTCCATCTGATGTAATTAATCTTTGCAACCAATTTGAATTACCAAAATCTGTTTCATATACAATTCTTGATTTTTACATGATCAATCAATCATATTTAATTTATCAATGGCAATTAGTTTGTGGGTTGGTATTACATTGTACGTTTATTGTATATAACGAGAAGAGACGTAAAGATCCTCGTATTAACCATATATTATTGGAAAAGATGATGGATGCCATGCGTTGTGATTCAATTAACGATATCAGCGAATGCTTTAATATAGTATATGAGCTTATTGTTGGTGAGCAATGGTATAGAGATTTAGAGATTAAATATAATTATTTCCAAGGTTTGAAGTATGAAGAATCCATTAAAATCACATTGGGTTCAATGTTACAAGATAACAAGACTCTGTTTAATAATGATCAATACGAGAACTGGAAACAGAATATTCTATTTGATTTATCCTTAAAGGAGCGTTAATTTCTCCATGTATACAAATAGGGATGATCAAAGGATAAAACAATACCGATTTAATCACATAACTCTATAAGCAACGGTTGTAATATGTGCAAAAAAGAAATTATATATCCAAAACCTATGAGGAGAAGAGAAAATACGAAGACACGATACGAAACCAGTTAAATAATTAATTAATCATTCCTTACTTATATGTTTATATACACAGGTTATAACATTAGATAATCCTACATTAACAAGTACTTTAACTACAGAAAAAGAAATAAATACATAAAAACCAAAAAGAAAAGAAAAAAAATAAAGGTGGGTAAAACAAAAAAATTTGGTTTATATTATGTATTCATGTCGTATCACATCATATAATACACACAATTAGATCAAACCCTGAGCACGATATTGAGCCAGAGCTTCTTCCACTCTTTTACTGATGATAGGATCGGCTCTAATTCTTTTTTGAATCTTGGCAGCTTCAGCAAACGTGATAGCTTGCAATTTCTCTTCATGTGTTCTTGTCAAACGTGCTGCTTTTTCAAACAACGCAATAGAGGTATCGACATCTTCTTGTTGTAATTTTAATTGTGCCAAACCAACCATGGCTTGGTCATTTCTTGGATCCTTGTCAACGGCAGATTGGAACAAATCGACAGCCAATTGGAAATTTTCTGGTGTAACAGGCTGTTGTCTAGCTAAGATAGTAGCTTTACCGATCAGAGGAGCTACACCAACATGAAGTTTCCCATTTTCCTTTTCGGCGATGGCTTCTTCTAGTTTAATTGCAATATCGTATTGTTTCAAAGCTTGTTCTAAATCGTTTTTGTCAGTTAATAATTCA
Source organism: Arxiozyma bovina (assembly GCA_023309525.1). Lineage (NCBI taxonomy): Eukaryota > Fungi > Ascomycota > Saccharomycetes > Saccharomycetales > Saccharomycetaceae > Arxiozyma > Arxiozyma bovina. Next base: position 78,194 of record JAKZLQ010000201.1, read on the forward strand.
GCGAAAAAAGTTGGAATCTCTGGTGCCAATGGGAATTTTTGCCTTGCTTCCTTGAATTGTTTTTCACATTCAGGATAGTTATTTTCACGGTAGGATAAACATGCTAATTGAATATATGGGAAGACATTATTTGGATTCAATTCTATAGCCTTAGTGAAATCCTTTCTAGCAGTATCATAGTCTTGAGCAATAAAACTGATTTGACCGCGATGATAGTATGCAATTGAACTGTTTGGATCCAAAGCCAAAGCGTCATCGAATTTAGCCAAATATTGTTGTTTCAAGGATTCATTATCAATTGGCTCATTAGATTCACCACCAGAGACAACAGTGGCAGCAGCGCCACGCATGACAGAAGTAGCCCATTTATCAGCTAAGATCATAGCCATGAAGATGTTGGCGTTAACCCTTGGATGCAATTCAATAGATTCCTTCAAATTATCTTGAGCAGTGACAATATCATTTTTCATGAAATTTAAGATACCGTTATATTCTAAAGCAATAGCCAATTTTTGTTGAAGGATCTTCTTTTGTTCATTTCCATTTTCATTTCCACTTTCATTTTGGTCTTTATCAAAATCTCTTAAAAGATCTTTATAAGCCATGACACTCTTTGGGAATTCATTAGAAGCTACTTCAAAACCAGAATGAGTAAATTTGTATAAAGCATTCAAAGCAGTCTTTAATGAAACATCAGCATCCGACTCTTCATTATAATGATCAAATTCTAATTCAGGTGGGATTAGCATATTGAAAAAGGAAGCCAAAGAAGTATCAGAAGGTAAAGATTTATCATTGTTGCTAGCATCAGACTGTTCAGTGATCATTTCAGTTAATTTTTTCAAAGCCTGTTTATTTAAATTTCTTTCTAGGATAGGTTCAATTGATGCGCCACTAAAGTCATTATTTAAGGATAGCACAGATAAATCGAACATAGCATCTTCGAAATTACCCTTTTGTTCGTATGCAGAGGCTCTTCTCAACAAGACTTTTGAATAGTCTGGTTTTAATTGCAAAGCTTTATTACAATATTCTATAACTTTATCCAAATCGTTTAAGGAGACATAACAAGCGGAAATATTGGAGTAAAAAACTGGGTCTTCTTTAATACTTAAAGCGTAGTGATAAAATTTCAAGGCCTCATCAAAATTTTTGGATTTGAATTGTTCGTTACCGATTTCTTTTAGAGTTAAAGTAATATCGTCTTGTTCCTTTGAATCCAAAGTTTTAATCTTTTCAATATGAGGTTCTCCGTTGTCTAAGACAGGATATTTTTTCTTTAGATGAGAAGAACTATCCTTTTGTTGTTTTTCTTCTTCCAACTTCTTTTTTTTCTTTTATCTCTCTTTTTCTTACTCTTTGATATAGAAGAAGTGGGTGTGGTAGCAGTAGTAGAAAAAGAAGAGGAACCTTCATCCTCAATATCATTTTCATTATCATTTCCAGATTTTTGAATAGATTGTAAATTTTTGTAAATATAGTAGGCAGAAGCAGCAGTAGAAACCGTTACTACAGCAGTAACAATTGCTTTTCTGTGCTTGTAGAAGAATCCAACAGCAGATGATTGACTTGTAGAGTTATTTTCAGACATTACTATTATTATTATTATGATAACAACCACAGAAACAAAAAAAGAAAAAAAAATAAAATAAAAAAAACCTAAAAAGTAAACAAAACAAAGGGAAAAGTTTAAATATCTATCTCCTTAGAGCGTATACTAGATATTTAAAAATCTGAATATGTCTTGTTTTATTTTTGCTTTACGTTCCTCCCTCTTTTTCAGCGATATTTACTTTGGAAAAAAAAAACCACTGTAGATCTCTCCGTCGAAAGCAAAACTGGTCTTTTTATGTATGAATCTGATGCAGAAATATCAGGATACTGAAGTGTGTTGCTGAGTCTAACAGACAAGAGGAGACATATTCAGTGAAGAGAATATTAAAAGTTTCTTATTTTTAACCTGTTAATATTTTTTTTTTTGTTTTTGCCTTCTGTAATGAAAATCCCCCAAATATTTTTTTTTCTCTCCATCGAAGACAAAAAAAAAAAAAAGAGAAGAAAACGACGACGGCGGGACGTTCGTAATTTTTTTTATATCGTTGTGCACGACTGAGACGGGTGTAGAGAGCGGGAGAGGAAAGAAAGGTGAGATTGCTGGCGCGGTAACAGATGTTTATTAAAGAGGTTGATCGAGTTGAATGGGCATATAGAATAATATATTAAGAACGCAACATGGCATTGGTTGACACATGACAAAAACATCTATATCTATTTGTGATATATATCTGTTAAAACCCATTATAAAAGAATATATACAAGGATGTAATTACATATGTATACATACATATATATATATATATATATGATTTATCTTCTCTGGGATATCCACATTGCCTTACAGTCTTTGTAAGCTTTGAAGAATTCCTTACATATCGTCTTTTTGTCCGGATTATCCCAATTATCTTCCAAACAGCGTCTACTCATCCTTGCAGATTCTTCACATGGATCGAAATATAGTGAAGGCTCCTTGATGTTGAATTGCATCTGTGATTCAAAACTTGTTGGATTATCTGGGAAGTATTTATAAGTGGATGGATCGTTTTCATCTGGTGTAAAATCAATATTGTGTCTATTATTATTATTACTACTATCACTTGATATCATTATTATACAGTTTTTAGGAATGATTATATATATATATAGAGAGAGAGGGAGAGGGAGAGAGTGAGTATAGTATAAGATATTCTCTTATGTTTCTCCTTCGTTCCTTTTTTTTTTTTTTTATTTTTTATCTTGTTTTCTACACTAGGTTTTAAATGTGTGCGGACCTATTCACAGATACATAGTTACATGCATATACATGTAAGCCATATACTGACTGTTTATCTGTCCTACATAGATACTGTGTGTGTGTGTGTGTGTGTGTGATATAACCATAGATGGCAGTCTGATTGAACAGTGGTTTGTGAAAGGAAGGAAGGAAAAGAGGCAGACAAGAATGGTGGTGGCACGATAGATTGTAACCCTAATTAGTAGGAAGAGAAAACCACACAAAAAAAAAAAACAGAAAAAAGTAAACAACAAAACATCTAGGGTTGCTACACTTTTCCATGTCAATGTCTTTCCCCAGGGGTTGGAAAAAGTTAGGGTTAACGGCGACGTAACCCTAATTAAAATATTTTTTTTACTGCCCTTATTTTTCTTGTCTGGTGTCTGGGTGAAGCAGAAAATTTCTTTCTTTTTTTTTTTTTTCTTCAAAGACCAAAAACGTTGAAAGTTGAAGAAAATCGATGGAGAGGAAAATAAGAACACAGAAAAGAGAAAGAGAAAGAGAGAAAGCTAAAGAGAACAAGAGAGGGAACAAGTGTGTGCATGTGCGTTCGTGGAATAACTGACTCTACACACACACACACACACACACACACACAAAAGATCCAACTAGAATATTCAGAGGGCTAAATCACAACAGTGTGCAGTTTAATATATATTTATATATATATATTTTGTGTTTGCTAAGAAACGATAAGATTGTGTGAGTAACATATATATAACCATATAAGTCATCAGACACATGAGTTCTCAATTCTCTGCCTTTGGTATAACCACTCGGACATCTAATTCTAATACCTCTGATCAAAACACAGAATCAAATAACCTTTACAATAATACAGACATGCATAGTCATATTATGAATCCATTTAGATCGAATAATTCTACTACTACCACTACTACTACTACCACCACCACCAACAGCACTACTTCTACTACTACAAATACTAGCAATAATAATAATAATAATGTTCAATTCCCTATTTCTTTATCTTTAAATAATAACATGCATCAAAATTCACAAAATAATTTGATAGAGTCCTTGGGCCCTTTTTATCATAACAATAATAACAACAACAACAATACCAATAGCATTAACAATAACAATAACAATCCAACCACTTCTAACAATGCTATATTGAAGAATCTGCGTCATTATATTTATGGTGCTGATAACAACAACAACAACAATTCTTTATCTTCATCAACAACCTCAACAACTTCTTCTCCATCAAATATCAATAATAATTCAAACCTAGATAACAACCTATCGTTGGATTTGCCTGACGATGTACGTTTACCATCTCCTCTACCTCGGGAAGAATTGAATAAAAGAAAAAACAAATATGGTCTTTTCAGTATTAGATTGACTCCGTATATAGATAATACCCATAATAATAATAACAACAACAGCAACAACAATCTAAACGACAATAATCCATCAGTGAATAGTGGAAATGGTCTATTCTTTGAGCCAATTATCAGAACTGCTGGGCCTGGGTCACAACTAGTGATTGGTCGATACACAGAGAGAGTGCGTGAAGCCATTTCAAAACTACCAGAACAATATCACCCTGTCGTCTTCAAATCTAAAGTCATCTCTCGTGCACATGGGTGTTTTAAAGTCGACTCGCAAGGGAACTGGTTTATAAAAGATGTCAAGTCCTCAAGTGGAACATTTTTAAACCATCAAAGATTGTCTCCTGCATCAACTTTATCAAAGGATTATCTTTTACATGATGGGGATATCCTACAACTAGGCATGGATTTCCGCGGTGGGATCGAAGAAATTTATAAATGCGTTAAGATGAAAGTGGAATTAAATAGATCTTGGAAACGTAAAGCTAATAGATTCAATAAAGAAGCTTTGCAACGAATAAGGAATTTACAAAAATTGCTTAACGATGGAGTGGAAGAGGAAGACTGTTCTATTTGTCTTTCTAAGATTAAACCTTGTCAGGCAATCTTTATCTCCCCATGCTCACACAGTTGGCATTTCCATTGCATTAGGAGATTGATCATGATGTCTTATCCTCAGTTTGTGTGTCCTAATTGTAGATCCACATGTGATCTAGAAGCTAATTTAAGTGAAAGTGAAGATGATATGGATGATTATGTAGAAGAAGATGATGAAGAAGAAGAAGTAAATGAACCACAACAGCAAGAACCAAATGAGAACAGAAACAATAACATTCCACCAAACAATGCCATGAATAACCGTCACAACAACACCGTCACCGCTGCTACTACTACTACTACTACTACTACTACTACTAATAATAATAAATCAACAACTGTTGTCTCACAGCCATTCTCAAATAATGAAGAAATTTCAAGTATGGATGATATTAATATGTCATAATTTGTTTAACTATCTTATTCTATCTGATTTTTTTAATCACATACTGCATTTATCTACATAACATAACATAACATATATATAATATATATAGTTATAATATTGCCGTCCTTCAAATTCTCTTTCATCATTATAAATACATACAAATATATATCCCTAATACTTTTCTTATAAAAAAAATATGTTTCATCCGTACCTATATAAAGTATACGAATATATATATATATACAGACATACAAATGTTAGAAATACTCTTTTTTATCTTTACTTTTCCAAATTCGTTTATTTACAATAACTTGTTGGTACCAACCCCTTAACACCGTTCAATTCACCGTATGTCCAACCACTACCATCATCCCCACGTATTACAGTGATCACATCACCAGGATTTATACTTAATTCGTCATCACCTTGCGATTGATATGAATATAGAGCAGTTATAGTCCTCATTAATGGATTGTTACCACGTCTGGGTGGTGGTACCGATGGCAGCTTGGAATGTGTGTTACTCTCATGGATTTCAATGTATGTGGTAGGAACTAAGCCTGTGACACCATTTTTAGACACGTTTCTCACTAGAGTCCATCCAGAACCACTATCCTTCTCTACTAATTCAATTACATCGCCTGGATGAATAGTAATTTCATCATCATCCTGTTTTTCGTATGGATATAAAACTTTATTCTTATTAGATGTACGGGAAGATGCTCTTATCGATGAACTTGCTGTGTTCGAACGATTTCTTCTTGAGGCAGAATCATTGGAAATATTCAAATTTTGTGTTTCAGTGTCAATATTTTCAATTGTCGATTGACGATTACCGCTGTCACTATTCATATAGCCAACATCTGTATGTAGGATATTTTTCACTTTAAATTTAGAGAACAAACCACTTCCACTATTAGTACTCTCATTATTAGTATTGTTATTACCACCTCCTAAAAGAGATATACGAGTTTTACCCTTTTTGGATGCTTTGTTTTTATCTTCTTTATAATCTTGAATATTTAAATCAATATCTTGTGGAACATTATTTTGAATACTCTCAATTTCTACCTGAGACAATAATTTTATACTTTCATGAGATGTGAAACTTGATATGACAGTCAAGTAATTTTTCAAGTTATCATAAAATTGTATGCTATCTAATGTATCTTCATTATTCTTCAAATTTTTTTTAATTTTATTATATTTAGCCAATTTTTCTAATTCCATCGTTGTCATATCTTGCATTTGATTATAAACTTTTTGTGAGTTCTTTAATTTCAATTTGAGATCGTCTAGTTCATTAGATCCTGAAACTACAAATTGTTCATCATCATGCCATATAGGTGATGGTTTAAACTGGAAATCTAAAGGTTCTTTCCAATTCTTAACATTATGTTTAATAAACATAGCAGTACTTAAAGAAGGCTTATTCTGTTTTACAACACCATCTGAAGCCTTCATCCTCTTTTGTAAAGATCCACCCAAATCAATCTCTATTTGACTGGCCTGACTCCAAATATTGTTTAAGAAGGAAACACGGGCCTCATTAAGATCTTGTAACAGATCTAGCACCTCTGGGATATCTTGAAAATAATATTTATCTTTGATTCTATTAGCCTGAGAGATTTTAATTAAATATGAATTTTTAGCAATATTCATTAAAGTCTCCTTTTCGTTCAGTTTTCTTTTATTTCTATCATTAGGACTCTTAGTATATTTGTTCCGTGCCAATTCCATATTTTCACATGAATCATCATAATTTTTCTTGGACTTCTCTAAATCTGAATAGACATTAGTTTTCCTCTTTTCCATCTCATTAAAAAAACCAACGATTCTTGTGTATGTCATATCCAATTTAGTATAAAGACCATTAATCTGTCCACTGATAGTGTTAACAAAATCTTGTGACAATTTTTCATGATCTTCAGCTATTAATTCAGTCTGAGTCAAAATTTCATTCCATGCTACTACAGAAGCTGCTTCAATAGAACCAGGAGTAACAGTAGGTGTTTGTCCAACGCCTAAGGCAACACTAGCTACACTTTTCTTATTGAGATAATCTGTTGTTAAGGCCTTCAATTTATCACTGTATTCTTTCTCTAATTTAGATCTTTCTCTATAAAATGTTTCAACTTCTAATAACCATTTCAAATTATATTGGACCCATTTAGATGTCACTTCGAATGAATCCTTTAATTCATTCCCAATGGATAAATGGCTCATTTTATTTTATTTCTCTTTTAGCACTGTTACAATAATGGGAATAATATATATTTATAGTTTTTAATCTGATTGTAGTCACCTATTATTACTTTCTTCTTCTATTCCTTGATCAATATTAAACTGTTTTAATAGTTTCTCTAAAGATAAAAAGAAAGCAGAATGAACAGAATCTTATCTTAAAAATACAAAGGAAAATGCAATCCTAGAAATTACCAGTTGACCAACACAGAATAGGTTTAACTGTCTTGTTCTTGGGTTGCTCTGTTAGATGAGAATTAAATCGACTGGTGCTCCTTTTATTGCATTTAATCTTGGCGGTTCTTGATTCTGAATTTTTTTTTGTCACAATTCTCTGATTGAAGAATACAATATTGATTATAAGGAAGATATCAATATAAATGTTACAGTTCCTGACAGTGCAAGGATGAACGAACATTAGGGAGTGACATTCTTTGCGTGTATTATTGGTATAACGCTGCAGTAAAAAATTACAAACAGGTAATCTTACAATTGGTGAGGAATACTATCATTAGTAGAAACGATCTACAAACTTTTCATCTGAGGTCTATAATCATTATTTGCATTTACTGAATCCATATCCTATAACCTCTACATAATAATGCCACATCAACAACATAATAATGCTTCTACGGTAAGTAATGACGCAATAGAGAGACAACGACAATATGAGATGTTTCAAGATTCTCTACCCAAAGTAAATAAGATATTGTTTCAAATGGTACTAAATGAGATTGTTCCATTATCTGTCCGTATAGAAAATCAATTGACAAAAGATTCTGGATTTGTAAATGATATAAAATCGGATACCAGCAGTGCCTCTTCCTCCGATAAGGATTCTGATTTAGATAATATTAATAAATTGAAAGATCTGTCCATTGACAAAAAATTGGATTCAGAGATTGATTCCAGAAAGATATCACAATCTGATGATGTTTTAATCTATAAACTGTCACAGACAATAGACGAAGATGAAAATAAATATAATAATATATTGAAGAGGATTAGAGATATAGGTATCAGAATTGGTACTAGGTTGGTCAATCTGTTAATCTTCACTAATAATATTAATTTAAATTTCAAAGAGATGGATTTATTATTGATAATGAAATTCATTTGTCGTGACGTTTGGAAACATGTCTTTGGTAAACAAATCGACAATTTAAAGACTAATCACCGTGGAACATTTTATTTAACTGATCTAGATTATCCTCTTTTACAATCCTTTTGTATTGAAACTAATACTATCCCATCACAGTTAAATGAAGAATTTATTATGAATAAGGAATCAAAACTTGTTGAACCATTTTTAGAGTTACCTGTAGGGGTCATTAAAGGAGTATTATTGGCATTAGGATACCCTCTTGATGAGGTCATATGTTTAGCTACGTTTATCGATAAACCAAAGGAAAGAATAAAAAACAGTTTCCCCAAAGGTATAAGTTTCCATGTACAAATCACCAAACCATTCCTACCACAACAATAGAAACAATAAAGTATTTAATTAATGCTATATAGATGTCTATATAGGTATCAATATATCTATGTATTATTTATAATTTAATATATGCAATTACCAATAGTTGATAACAATAAGAAGTTTAATAGACTTATTTTTTTTGCTCTCTTATGTTTTATAATTAAATTTTTTGAAATCAATTGATTTTGAACTAATATTCACATCAGGATCATATATTGACGTTATATCATTAATTTCATTCTTTTTCAAACTCTTCTTTTTTTGTCTTTTATTTATATTTCTCCCACTGCTTGCGTTATTCTTCCTTTTTTGACTAGTCATAACTTCAACAGTATTAGAAACCATTGATCCATTATCCTTTCCCACTGGAAACATATACTTATCATTTTCATTTTTCAAATGCGTGGTATTATAACTAGAATTTGTATTATCTAAAAGGAAACAATCTGGAAGTGTAGTTGATGGTGTAACCGTATTAATATTGATATTAATATTATCATTGTCAAATGCTTCTGGAGAGAGCATATTCATACCAATATTATTATTCTTTTTCATTTTATTATTAAGCTTCATGTCAATCTCTAAATTTTTAGGTTTAGAAACCATCATTGGTATAAAAGACGAAGCTGGATTAGTTTTAAGATTTGTATCGATAGGATGCTCTATGCTACTATTCGATATATCTTTATTCGTTGGTATTGTAGTATAATTAGAGGTATCGTTTTTATATGTAATTGACATACGACTATCCTCAAGATTATTAGAGTTAGGATTTATAGTCATTGACTGTAAGGGACTTACCTGGTTATTAACATTAAGGTTTGTAGAACCTGTAGTAGCACTACTATTTGTATTATTATTATTGGATTCCAGACAATCCTCCTTTTCAATGTTTGCAGAAAGTAAAGTATTATCTTGATCTAACCCAGGAATTAATTTAATGTTTGCATTACCTTTACCACGACCTTTAATACCCTTATTGGAATTCTTATATAAAGATGCAAAATACTCCAGTAATTGTCTGTCATGTTCAGGCATATCATCCGTCTGCGGATTCCACTTAGCCAAAATATTTGTCAAATGTAATACTGTATCTTTATGAAACCTATTTTGATGTGCCTTCATGTTCCCCAACTGTGTAAACGTTTTATTACAATTCTCTAACTTACAAATAAAAGGTTTTGTGTCATTATGTGTAAACATATGTGCTTTAAGATTTCCCTTTCTAGAAAATTTTCTCTTACATATATGACATTCATATGGTCGTAATCCAGTATGTAATTTTTCATGCGTTCTTAAATTACCTCCTTGAGTAAATCTTTTCTCACAAAATCTACATTTAAACGGTTTATAACCTAAATGGGATCTTAAATGGACTTGAAGATGTGTTGATTGTTTAAAGACATGTTGACAAAATGGACATATATTTTTATTAACCATCTGTTTTTCGTCTGAAGATAAATCATCAAAATTAAAGAAATTACTTAACCCAGTACTATTCAATTTGCTTTCATTACTTATATTTGATGGTATAGATATATTTGGAATAATTTTATCCGGAGCAATATTTTCTTCAAGGTTAATTTTTGTGTTATTGTTATCCAATTCAGGATCAGACTTTAATATTCCACTTAATACTGATTCTGAATCGCTTTGGTTTTTTGACATTGGTTTTGAAAGAATTATGTCCTTTTGAATAGGCGAGAGAGTTGAAATATCTCTATCTTTACGTTTAGTGATACCTCCAGCTAAGATTTTTTTATCTGGAACAATATTTGGATTTTCATCCAATAACAGTTCACCTTCTTTATCAGTTTTGATTTCATCTGTGACACCCTTTTGTCTTGCCTGAAGCATTAACATTAATTGATCAATCCTTGTTTCACCTAATGGCGTTTCAGATTTATCATAGAATGGTGTTTTTTCATTGAATTGTTCATCTTTTATTAACGTATGTTCGTCAATGTTTATGTTCTTGTTTTTCTTAGAGGTCCCTTTTCTCTTTTTATTAAAATTATCTAATACAGATTGTTTATTTAGCAATGGAGTAGTATTGACAGGTGATAGAATAGTGGGATTATCATTAGTGGTTGTAGCAGCAGAAGATGTAGTTTTGTTGCTGTTATTACTCACTTGGTACTTGTCTATTGCTTCACTATTAACACCTGGTATAGTCATCTTATCACCAAACAATAAATTATTTAAAAAAGAATTTCTTTTACTGTATGAACTTGACCGTGATTTTTCTACAATAATATTATTACTGTTATTGCTATTACCATTAGTATTATTAAAAGTGGAAAATGATCCGAATGGATTCAATTTAATAAAATCTTTCATTTGTGTGCACAAAGGATCGATATCATCTGTATTTGCAGTTATATTAGTCGACGTACTGGTGATAGTATTTGAACTAGAGTTAGAATCAACAAACAATTTATTGGAATCCAAGTCTTTTGGTATGATCGGAGTTGATTTTTCATTATCAAGAAGACTAGAATTATTAAATGTTAGTAGATTCGAATTATTATTACCATTAGTATCATTTGTTGTTGAATAATTCCAATCAAAAGATTTTAATTCATTTGGATCCATGAAAAGTATAGAAGATTTTCTCTTAGGTCTGAGAAAATTTAGATTTGAACCAGTATTTAAAGAAGTATCTAAAATAGTGTTTAAACTTGCATTTAATAACTCTCCGCCATTATTTATATCTATATTATTTTCATTATTGTTTCCAATGTAAGTGTTGTTATTATTATTATTAGTAGCAGTTTGATTTGAATTGAAAATACTAGAATTAAAAACAATATTATTATTATTGTTATTATTATTTGAGTAAACATCATTTAAATTAATATTATTATTACTGTTGTTATTTGTGTTGGTTATAGTTGAGGTTATAGAAGATATGGAAGATAATCTATATTTTGTATCAAATACAGGAATATCTTGATTGAAAGCGGGCAAAACCTGTTGATTTTGATATGACTGTGGATTATTATAATTGGAAATGGAGTTGTTATAGGTACTATTACTACTATTATTAAAGATCATATTATTATTGAATATTGAAAAGCCTCTTGTAAATTGATTGAATTGAGGATCCGGAGGTGGCATATCTGTGTGGGATACACTATAGCGTGCATATTGTGGTTGATTCTGTGCCGGCACAGTATTATCAATATTAGAGGACAAGGTGGTAGAAGTAGCAGTGGTAGTAATATTGGTATTGCTGGTATTAAACATAATTAATTATCACAAAAAAAAATTGTAGGTAATATTAATATGGATAAATAGTATTGAAAATAAAAAAAGAAACAGAAAGAAAACAGTACAATATTGTATAAAATAATTGAATATGGAATAATGGAATATGAATATAATAAATGTAAATCGATATGGATATGTGTATTAACAATGGATAAGCAAAAATAAATAAATAAATAAATAAATAAGTAAAAGGCAAACAGAAAAAGAAACCAGTAGATAGTTGAAATACTGAATGGAATATCCTTTATGCGTATGACTTTGTTAAATAGTTGGAGCCTAGATATGGAGAAAAAAGAAATACTCTTTTGTTCACAGAGATCTCTACCAAATGCTGTTTGAATATCCGATGTTATTGAATGTGTTTGTTCGCCTGTTAATCTGCAAAAAGAAAGATATACTTTTAAAACATGTGCTGGACAAAAAAACGTAATGATATCCACAAAGGCCAGTGGTGTAAACACTATTGATCCCTCAAATCAATCAGCAGTGATTAAAGTAACACACATACTTGCACCCTCTCTCTTTCTCTCTGTCTTCCTTCCTTCCTTAGTTTTCTGTTTGAAGTCATTGGGAATCCACAACCAATTTCCAGCCAAAAAAAAAAAAAAAAATAAGAAATAAAAAAAAATTGGAGTTTGATGCCAGATCAAAATACCGGAGTTCCAAGGTATGGAGGAAGCAGATCAAATGGCAAAATATTTAGTATATAATTTATGGATTCTACATATGGTATGGTACCAGTAATGACATATTTCGATGGCATTACAAGGGTTATGTATGTGCATGTGTTTTATACAGTTATATATGTTTAAAGCATATTGAAGATGGGATAGATTACCAGTCATCATCCCATGCATCGTCAAATTGTTGTTCTTGTTGTTGTGTCACCTCTTCCTTCTTGACTACTTTCCCTGTTATCGATGACTTAGTTGCTGTTGAAATCTTCTTTGGTTTTACCACATTATTTCCTAAGATTGATTTAGGTTTGTTAGCATTATTTTGATTTAATATAGATCTTTTGTTTGTCGTTTTATTATTTTTTAGTTGAATAGTCCCTAAAATGCTACCATTTTTCTTTAATGTATTACCATCCTTTGTTATAGTTAGTTTCTTTACTGACTGATTAACATTTGGGTTACTTAAAACAGAGGGAGTTTCATTATTTGTCCGAGAAACTTTAGTAGGTTCATCCCAACTACCAAAACTATCATTCCATCCATCATCAACATCACCAGAATGGGTATCATCATAATTATTATTATTGGTAGTAGTGTCCAATGTATTATTGAATGGCTGTTGATTGGAAACAAAACCATTTGAATGTGAATAACCTTCTCGAGAATCATAAAATTCATTTTCATCTTTATTTAATTTCAAGCCATTAATGAATTCTTGAATAATATTATCCACAACCTTATTCCCATCTGCTTCTGCATTTGTTAATTCAAATTCGCTTATATAATCATCAATAACACTGCTATTATTACCATTATTATTATTATTTTCTTTCCCCTCTGCGTCTTCTTCACCACTGTTGGCAAACTTCAAATCTGCTTCAGTTTCCAATTTCTTTAAATAAATATTAAATAACTCTTTGGCCTTCTTTCTTATGATTTTGTCTTTATCCAATAAACCAGGTGCAATAACACTAAGAATCTTATTAGCTATCACTTCAACGTTAAACAAATCAACACTAACTTTTAAACCATATAATGCAGCTAATTTGGTAGCAACGCATGGGTCCTTTAACGATTTAGTGTAAATTGTGGCCAAAACACTGTCTCTATTATTTATACCGGTCAATCTACTCGATATCTTAATCATAACAAATACTGTCCATGTTCTTATCTCTTCTTCGGGGTCCACTTGGGTCTTTGCAATGGATCTTAATATTTCGTTGTTTAATTGTCTCTCTGTGATCTCTTCTAAGATGTATGGGATGGTCTTTAGTGTTTGTAACCTTAAGGATTTGTCAGAATCTAGCATACCTTGTAGGAAAAATGTGAAACACCTATTACTAAAATCCAAAGTTTTGGTCGGTAAACAATCAATTAATTTAGGTAAGAAGATCAATAAAATAAATCTAATTTGTCTGTCATTAACTTTAAAGAAAATGTATATCAATTCTTTAATATCATTGCTAATAGTAACAGTATTCGAATTAGATGAAGCAAGTTGATGGTGGACAATTAAATCTAGTAAAATTGTCAATAACTTAATTAAATCACTATTAAATGTTTGTAATCCATTCTCTATTGATATAATCCATCTTAAAGTGGTTACAATCTCAGGTATAATCAGATTTTCAATGAAACCAGTGGTTAACCCTTGAAATTGATTCTTATCATGACATCCAATATAGTAATTTTCAAATTGCTTCATTAAGATTAATTTATCTTTATCTGTTTTGATATGCAATTCTTGTAGTTCATTATATATGGACAACAATTCATTGTGTGTCCATATATTAGTAGACTCCACTTGCTGAATGAACCTCTTCATTGATAACGTACCTTGAGTCATTGACCTAATTAAAGGTTTCAAATCCCTTGGAACATTAATATGAGATACTGCATACAATTGATTAATTAAATGACCCAACAATATACTATCCATCAAATATGGTTCAGTTGAATTGGATAAGTCTTCTAAATCAAATGGAGTATTTTGATCACTACTGTTATAGATCTGATTCCAAAGTCTAATGTGATCTTTGAATTGGAAAGCATCAAATTTTTCATTGGATTTGTTGAAGCAACATTCTAAACCAAATAATACCCATCTCCCATTCTTGTCCACATAAATATTATTTATTGAAAGATTCCCTATAATAAATAAAGGATCAATAATACCAAACAATTTGAATAAATCGGAGATACCAAGTAAAATTCCTTGAGAATTAATTGCATTAGACACCAATTGTGGTTGTAAAGGTTTTACAGCTTCAGTGACCACATATATATCATTTGAACCATTACTGTCATCAAATACATCCAATACAGAACAGATACCGGGAACTCTAATGATTTTACTCATGTAAGCAGCGTGTGAAACAAGTCTTTTCAAATCTTGTTCAGAAGTCATAGATAGTCTTACATTTGTGTTATTGGTATTATTAACAGATGATAGTTTCCCCTTGAATATAGTCACTGGATATGAATCACGTTTTCTTGTACCTTCATACAACTCCCATAACGGAGTAGTATGATATGGTTCAGACCCAATGGTATATGGAAATTGATAATTAGCCAGATTTTTAAATAATGAGCCAATATTCATGGTGTTTTGCCCTGTAAAAGATTTATATATAATTATAACCGGAAAAGAAATCTACTGTACAATGTATATGCTTAGCTTAACTTTTTCTAATTGACTGAGCTGGCAACTGAACCCAGTATACATTAGAAGAAACCACTTCAATTTTACCTAGTCAGACAACTAATATTATATACATATATACATATATATATATGTTAATATATATATTTCCCTGTATATACAACCGTTTGCTTGTTGATCTCAACATAGATGTCATCGACCTCAAAGGAATTCAAATAGAAAAGAGGCAAGTAAACAAACAGATGTGAAAAAAAAAAAAAAAAATTATACTATCAGATCAGATCACAACAGAAGCTGCTCGAAGGACACCTAACCTACAAGGCTTCGACATACAGAAGTATATGCATGTATACCTGAATAAATAATGTTGTTTGTACTCAATGGTCTTCTATATACCTATATATACGTGTGTCTGTACAAGAAAAGGATTGGACTACTTGGGAAAGGAGATGAGATGGAATATTTCAAATGAATATATTTATTAGTTTAGAGTGAGGATATCTGCACAAGTATACAGTGCAATCACCCTATTATTTTATAAGTTGTAACAAAGTCTTATAAGTTTTGTTGACAGGTAATCCAACAACGTTGTAGTAATCACCTTCTATCCCCTTTATTAAAACTGCACTAGGTCCCTGTATCTTGAAACCACCTGCTACGTTTAATCCATCCTTGGATTCAACATACTTTTTAATGACATTCAGTGGGATCTCAGGATCAAAATAAATCTTGGTAACCTCTTCAAATTGATGAATAATCAGACTGCTCTCATCTTCTATACCTTTACTATCCTTTATCAAAGTAACAGATGTAATAACTTTCATAGGTTCAATATCAACAAATTCTTTTCCGTAGGTGTAACAAAACCTAGTCAAATATTCTAATTGTTTCTCCTGCGTAACTGGTTTCTCATATATTTGATTCTCTGGACCAACCACAATAGTATCAGCACATATAATAATTGCACCAAGTTTTTTTCTAGTGTGTTTCCCTGGGTTATATTCTTCAAGGATGCTTTTAGCCTTTAAACGACAGGTGTCATGAACATATTTTAACGGGTCATTCTTATACAAAGTTTTATCCAAATCTTCTTCAAAAGAGGGCTTTAACACTTTTATGTCATGAATATCCAGATAGTCCTTTAAAAGTTCATATCTTCTTGGGGATGAAGACCCTAATATAATTTCATAATTATCTAAATCATCAGTTGTACCAATAGAACTCATCCTTATTTAGGTTCTCTTTTATTCTTAATAATAGTGTTGTATGATAAAGTTGCTCTTCACTTATTATTTTCACCTTTTGTAGCTATATAATGTTGTAATATAAAGCGTTAAATATTAAGTCTCGTTGTTATCAATGGTGAACGTCTTAAGAGTCAAAACATTCAGTTATATTTTATTTTATTTTATTTTTTTCTTATTATGTTTGTTTGGTTTTACTGCAACACTTGTTCTTTGGGAGGGACGACGATCTTAAATAAAATGGCATTTAGAAGCTAAGAGCAAAAACATGTAAGCTCATACGTAACACTGTTGATTTCTATACATGTAGCCAATTTTTAATGAACTTGATTCTATTGAATTGCTATATACGTCTATATATAAGTATATATGGATGAGCATTTTATATAATTTCATACAGGATGTAATCCAGTTAGGATAATTCTATCTTTGATTCTATATATCACTTCACCATGTTTCTCAGGATCTATATTCAAATTATACTCGTTGAATTCATTGTGCTTTGTATTGTGATTCAATGTCCCTGTGGTACTCGATACTCGATCCTCTGACGACTCACTTCCATCTTCTTGGTCTTCATCACTGTGGTTATGCATGTTATTATTCACCGTGTCAATGTCATCACCAATATATTTGTTTCCATTGTCTCCATCTTCTTCTTCTTCTTCTTCCTCATCTTCATCATCATTATTATTATAACTACGAATGTTAGTATTCTTATTTTTATTGTTGATAGAATTTCTGTTTCTTTTATGTAATACAGCTTCATTTGGGAATGCTAATTCTGTACCAACTAATTTTCTCCAATTACCTTCATATAATTTATTACCAATTCTAAACAATGGTTTATCTTGATTCAATCCAGAATATTGAAAGGTCGCACTTCTTTCGATAGTCAATCTATCTTTATAGAACCCGGAATTTAAATCTAAACTTACATATATAGTCTCTGTATCATCTTCCCCTTTCTCCTCTTCTTCCTTTAGATTTGATCTATTATCACGTTTACTACTGCTAATATCATCTATACTTCTTTTAAAATACCATGGTCTTTCTTCACCATTTCTTAAAAACACAGTATTACCATTCATTGTAATTTTCCATTTATAGTTTAAAAGTGATGGACCTCTAGATGATATATCATCTATATCCATAAAATCATCCAATTCATACTTATCTAACGAACAACAGCCACTTCTAATAACCACAGAATTATATTCATCCTTACAATTAATCACGTCCAATAAATCTCGAAAACCTAACAAATTTAAGCCTAAGGATATTTTTACTGGGGCATGTGTAATTAGAAGTATGGTTTCTGCATCAGGCATCTCTTTCTCCACTTGTTCACTCAACAATTGCAAAAATTCCCCTGTTCTTTTATGCAACTCCTCCTCTGTCTCTCCAATAATTTTATCTTGTTCTCCTTCCTTCCTTAAATATGGATCGACAGAATCCTTCCAAGTAGTCTTAATTGAATTCTTAAGCAGTTTATTCAATGTTTCCACATCGCTGGGCGGATGAATCCCATCATCCTTGTCCTTATTATCATGTTGATCAGCTGACAAAACAGATCTAAGAAAAGTGGGTCTAATAGAACTAGTAACCTCCTCCTTTTTCTCAAACCATTGACCAATACCTTTGTCAGTATACAAAGGAATATCTAACAACTTGGTAACATAGTGTGCAGTTTCTACACAACGATAATATGGGGATGATATGACCAAATCAGGTTGTGTGTCTAATGACAATAAATAATGTGCCAACTCTTTGGATTGTAAGACACCATGTAAAGATAGTGGTGTGTCTCCTGGTATACCAGTGGGAGGGATCAGTAAATTGTCATTAGCATCCTCATGTGAATCCCATTCTGCATCGTAACCGTGTCTAGCAATATAAATTGTTCTTAATCCCATAGCCTAAGTAAATAAACGTATAATTCCATTAATCAACGTTTGATAATTATTAATAATGGTAGATGCTAGTTTATACTATCATCTTACTCTATACAGATATGTCTAAACTTTCTCTTTTAGAATGACTCTTTATCAAACCATTCTGTAATTGTATTGATCTTTCCTTCTTTCTTCCTTTTTTTTTTAACTATTTACAGTATTTTTAATTTTTCAATGATAAACAGCAATAAATAATTCACAAGGTCAAGAGATTTGTAAAATGAATCGATTGTCCTATTTATGTAGATACAACCCATGGTAATTGAAGATCTGTTGAGCCTGTTGCGAACGGCTGTACTGTACCATTATCGTTAAGGTAAATAATATGTATATATATATATATATACATATACTATTTAAGAAGCACACGCCGTATCTTTTTTCCTAACAACTCCTACCTTTCCACTTGCTATTCCTTCCTCCCTCCCCATCCCCAAAATCATGGCAACTCAACCCAGTAATAAAAGGATCAAGACACTATCTGTCTGCAGACCCATTATATACGGTAACACAGCTAAGAAGTTGGGTTCAAATAGACCAAATAATGCACCAGCAGAACACACTCATCTGTGGACCATTTTCGTTAGAGATCCAAGAGGTGAAGACATCTCGTATTATATCAAGAAAGTTGTCTTTAAATTACATGAAACATATCCTAACCATACAAGAGTTGTAGAAGCACCACCTTTTGAATTGACAGAGACTGGTTGGGGTGAATTTGATGTACATATTAAGATCCATTTCATCGATGAAGCAAATGAAAAAATGTTGAATCTATATCATAGACTAAGGCTACACCCATATGATAACCAACCGATATCAGATAGTGTGGAGATTAATGAAGCTGGAGAGACTATTATAAAATCCGTTTTCTTTGATGAAATTGTGTTTAACGAACCTCATGAAAATTTCTTTCAAATCTTGATGTCGAAACCTGGTAACTTATTACCTTCCAATAAGACTAAAAATAATGTGTTCTCTAAACAACTAGAACAAGAAGAGATATATAGAATTAAGAAAGGTATTGATGAAATTGACAAGCAAATTGATGAATTACAAAATAAAATAAAGGAAAGGATAGGTTCAACTTAATTCTACTAGGAAAAGAAAAATATATTATAGAAATATAAGAAATAAAATAAATGAACAAGGGTATAGAATGACATTAAACAAACGGGAAGGTACTAAAGGACAAATACGTCACTTTTCACCATTATAATATTGGTCGTTTCTTTGTAATAATATTATGGTCCCTGTATCTGTTGAGTATTAAAAATAAGTGAATAGTATTATAAAACATCTAGAATATTTTTTTTAATTTAGTATTGTTTATAGGTACAGTTAGTGGTTGTGTGATCTAATGCATACTTTTAATTATATACAAATGTATACGCACTCTTTATAAATACTTAGTTTTGTCCCCTTTTTATTCTTTTATATCTTCATATTTCTGGTAAGTTTTACTAGGCTTCTGTAGAATATGTGTTGTACAGTATAATTTCAAAAAAATATTTAGTTTATTTTGGTGTCAATGGTTGCCATGAATTTAAAGATAAATTGTGTATAGAATTCTTTGGATTATTATTCTGCGTTGAATTACTATTGGTATTACTGTCTTTTACAGAAATTTGCTTAATCCCAGTAACCACAATATTATTTGGATTGTTACTGGAAGAGATATTTCCAAAATTCTCGCTGCTTGAAGGTGAATTTGTGTTAGAGGTGGTTGGGATCACTGGTGTAGGGGTAGATGATCTATTCTTTGGTGTTAAAATAATATTACTATCAAAACCAGGTGGTCTAGACACTACCTTATTAGTGGCAGGCAAGGAAGTCACACTTTTATTTGTATCATGTGCAGAAGTGCTGTTATTGTTATTAGACGGAGCAATTGATGTTGGTGGTGGCAAAGGTCTTGTCAATTTATTTGTTCTAATTGTTGGTGATACATTGTCTAAAGCTGTAACTGCAGTAGGGGTTTTATGATTAGACTTTGATGGTGCAAGTTGTGATGCATTTTTATTGATAGATAAAATTGGTGGTGGAGGTGGACGTAACACTGGTCTTGTTGTAGATCCGCTTGGGTTTGTCACAACAGACTCAAGTTTTGTCATTTTATCACTAATTACGTTTTTTGCTTGTGGTAAAGAGGATGATAAAGAGGATGCTATTGATGCTGATGATGAAGCAGTTGAGAATGTAACTGGATTTGTTGTCTTTAATGGGTCTAATGTAAATCTTGTTGAAGAATTACCATTAGTATTGTTACTGTTATCGTTGGATATATCCAAAAAACTTAGATCTGATAATGAGGTATTTGTAGAGGGAAGGCTCTCTTGACTATTCTCTAAACCCAAATTAAGAAGTTGAGAAGTCATTGTACTAGTCTCATTAGGATGCATATTTTTATAATTTTCAAACAGTTGCTGAGTCAATTCAATCTTCTTTGCTTCATCCACATGTTTCACCTTAGCTTTATATGCACCAAAGACAGGTTTATGATCACTAATTAATAGTTGTACATCAGAATAAGCCAACGGTTGGATATTCTGACCTTTATAAATAATTCTATCAGTCCAAGATGGAGTTCTTGCCTTTTCTGAAGAATCATACCGATCTGTTCCATTGTCATATTTATAAGTGGGCCTGAATTTAATTTCTGGTTCAACAAAACCTTTGAACATTCTACCACCTTTCATTTCCTGAATCAATTGATCATAATGTAATAATCTGGACAAATAACCTTCGGTTTTATTATTTAATTCTCTTCTCACATCATCATTAGGTAAATTCAATCTGAAATTGGTATCACCTAACCAAAATATAGAATCATGGTTACCAATGGTGTTCGATCTGGTGAATGCAATACCTCTTTGAATATTCTCATAGTCATTTCTGCGATCTTCTATATTATTAACACCTGCAGCTAGGTGCATATTTACAAAGCAAAATGATGTTTGTGCAAATTTAAATCTAATAGCTACTGCACCTTTATTTCCCGCCATCCCACCAAACCCAGTCTTTTTATTAGCACCTTCCACTTGTTTAACATACTTAGATTTGTCAGATTTAACAAAAAATACAATCAACATGGATGTAACTTGTTCTACTCTTAAAAGAATGTATTTATCATTATATTGATTTAAGCATTCATTAACCATATTTTCCCAAAATGATCTTTTAGAATAGTCAGCATTCAATATCGAACCAGCAGTTAATTCTATTACTTCTTGTAAACCCAAAACAACTACATCTGGTTTAAATTTTTCACCAATAGGATAAAGCCACTTGGATAGGTCAACTTTCCGTGTATTACCATTAACATTAAAAGTCCCGACAAAAAGATTAATAACAGAATATGAAGTAAATTTTTCTGACATTCTTTCTAATTCTGATGTTACATATTCATTGATTGGATCATAGAGTTGTACCGGAACTTGATGAGGTAATCGGCCTAATAAAGTATCAATATTCTGTTGTTTCCCTTTATCCATGAAATTATTTATGTACATTCTACTAACAGATTTCGTGGCATCAGATAGAGCGCCAGCTAAGGACATTTTTCCTTTTCTTGAAAAAGAAGACTTTAAAGCATTTGTACCTGTATAAATTTGGGAGATCATATCACCATGATCAGCCCATAGTGTGTTGTGTATATTTATGAAATCCTCTTCATCAACATATGCATTTTCCGGTATGAATTTGTAATTTTGTAGGAAAGATTTAAATGCAGCCAATGATATAACTTGTTGAACTAAGTTTGTTCTGTCTAAACAATCCAAACAATTTGTCCTAAATATTCCATGTTGTTCAGATAAAACTTTCTTCTCCTGAATGTCATATGCAAAATAACCTTGTGCCAAAATAGAATCCATAATTTTAGGTATTAATCTAAATACAGCAGAAAACCCCTCCTGAGATGTTTCTCGATGGAAATCAAAAGGTGTATAATAAACATTTTCATTCAAATGGATTTTCTTGGAACGAGTAATATGTTCTTTATATCTTTGCGATAATTCAATCTCAGAAGATTTAGTCGAGAGCAGATTAACAACGTGCACTGAACCATACTTCTTTATGAGTTTAAGGAAATGTTTGTCCAAAACAGGTTGTGTAGCTTCAATGGAGCGTGTAATTTGAACCTTAGGGTTCAACAAAGATGTATCTTGTTCCCAAAAGACGGGAATACTACCTCTAATCTGACTGAAGGCAAAACATATATTTTTGGAATACATTATAAATTCAGTTTCCACAAAATTAGCAACATTACTATCATCATCAACACCACGAGCATTAAATCTTGTACCTGCTCTTTTCCAACTTTGCTTGCATATTACTGTTAATGCCACTTTAGTATCTTTAATATAGTTGACAAAAGTTTCAGCAAACCCCCTAATAACAGTGGTTAAAAATCCTTCATCATCTAATATTTGTTTTGCATGACTATCTAATCTATCCCTATAAGTAATAATTTCCTGCATTAAAAAGGAATTCCACATATATTCATCTTCATAATTATCTGAACTTAAAGAATGGACACCAACTCCTCTATTCTGTAAAGTAGAAGTTAAATCAAAGTCGGAACTGTAGTAAAAAGAACCATTTGAAAGCAATTTTTTCAAATCAAAGCATGGATGTTTTGGTAACGTAAGATTGTTGCCGGTATATTGTTGATCAAAACTATTGGTGTTAGAATCATTGGGATCCGATAAAATTGGGTAGCCAGAAGAATCCAAGTCAAAGAAATCCCAGGTCGAGTCATTTAAACAAAAAAAATCTACAGAGTAAATCTTATTAACATTCTCCTTGGGGATAGGAGAAGCTACTCTTGATTTACCAGTAATAACACCAATAAAAATTAGATCATCCACTTCAATAAGCCCAATGAAACCATGTATTTCCTTGTTAGATAAGTCTATAAAATGCTGAGAATCGATAATTTTTTTGTTTACGAGTTCAATAGCACAATACGGTTTATCTCTTGTATTAATGGAGTTAGGGTTACGGACTGCTTTGAAGATTAAAGCATATTCATTTGAAAGGATACCAATTCTTCTCTCCGGGTTATCTGATAAGAGAAGCTTCATTATTTGTCAAATGACAGTATATAAATACTAAGCTAATGAGCTGGAAAAAAAAAAAAAAAGAAAAAAGGAGAAACTGAAATAGTTTGATGTATTATAGCAATTAATTATGTTGTTTATTGATATATATCAAGCAATATAGGTGATACGGTATTACATTTGTACTTTACTTTGTTCTCTTTTTGTGTCTTGTTTTTATCAGTTATGTGTTTCTGTATGTGCATGAATTTCTTTCTACTCGTTTGAACATATTTTACGTTTTCTGTCAATAGAGGAGGGAAAAATTTACGGTTGTGAAGAATTTCGGAATATACAGAGAGATATATTATTCCGGTATAGAAATCTGTTATGCAAGCAATTCAACAATGTACGATACTATAGTACGTCTGTATGAATAATCCTATATATATATCTACGGGAACAAGTTTTTTTTTTTATCTTATATATTATAATAGAGTCCCCTCAGTATATATTCGTATATGATTTTCCACTTCACTAAGAATTTTAAGTTTAACTTGGCAAGTTAATGTCACCTTTATGAATAATGTTATTAACGGTGGCAAATATGGCTTCCACAGAAGAATCGCTAACGTCTTCTGATACACCAACACCCCAAGCAAAAGCATGTTCGTTGTCTTCAGTACGTCTATATTTTAGTTGAATATAGGATGCAGCCTGCGTAGAGGAACCAGACCCTAAGGAGTGTTCACTGTAATTCTCTACACTCAAATGAACTTTGAACAAATTAGATAAAGCATTGACCAGAGATGAAATTGGACCATTACCTTTACCTTCGATAGAGATCACTTTATCATTGATTTCTACTTGTCCAGTAAGGATTCTATGTTCGCTATCCAATTTTTTGACATCATAATCTAATAAGGAAATATATCTGTGAGCCTCGTTATTGTAATTGTATGTGTCTTTAAACAATTTGGTGATTTCAGTAGCTTGTAATTCTTCTCCAGTGGAATCTGCCTTTTCTTGTACTATAGCAGAAAATTCAATTTGCACCAATCTTGGCAAGTCTAAACCTAAGGCTCTCAAAATAACCCATGCTGCACCGCCTTTACCAGATTGTGAGTTGACTCTTATAACAGCTTCATAATCTCTACCGACATCTTTTGGATCCAATGGCAAATAAGGAATTCTCCAATAATGGTCACCATCGCGCCTTCTCTTTTTCTGTAATGCAAAACCTTTCTTGATTGCATCCTGATGAGATCCAGAGAATGCACAGAACACTAGCTCACCGCCATATGGAGCTCTCTGTGGGATTGGGATCTTATTACAACGTTCAACTACTTCCATTATGGAATTAATATTTGAAAGATCTAGATTAGGAGAAACACCTTGAGTATACATATTTAATGCCACAGTCACTAAATCTACATTCCCAGTTCTTTCACCATTACCAAAGATACAACCTTCTACACGATCTGCGCCAGCCATTAACGCTAGCTCTGTGGCGGCTACAGAACAACCTCTGTCATTATGTGTATGTGTAGATATACAAACTTTATTCCTATCTTTGATGTGGGTTGCAAAATATTCTATTTGATCGGCGTAGACATTTGGGGTAGACACTTCTACGGTAGCAGGTAGATTGAAAATAATTGGATTGTCCTCAGTTGGTTCCCATGTATCCAAAACAGCATTACAAATCTTGACAGAAAAATCCACTGGGGTATCACTAAAACATTCTGGAGAAAATTCATATGACCAAAGGGTATTCTGCTGGTCTGGATCATCTTTAGTCATGCTTCTTACTAGTTTAGTAGTCTCTACAACCTTTTCTATAGCTTGTTCCTGAGACATTTGAAATACAATATCTCTAAACATATCACTGGTAGCTAGATATGTGTGCACGGTAGCTCTCTTAGCACCTCTCAAAGCTTCTATAGTTCTCTCTATTAAATGTGGTCTTGATTGTACCAGCGCTTGGATTGTGACATCGTCAGGTGCATTCTCTACAGCATATCTAGTAAATTCAAAATCTGTCAAAGATGCAGATGGGAAAGCTACTTCGATTTCTTTAAAACCGATTTCAATTAATTTATGGAAATATTCTTTCTTTTGCTCCATATTCATAGGATCAGGCAAAGATTGGTTCCCATCTCTTAAGTCGGTAGATAACCACCGTGGGGCTTTTGTAATTCGTTTATCTGGCCATGTTCTATTCGGTAAGTTCACCGCTACATATGGCTTATATTTAGTGGAAGGATCCTTTAGCATATTTCTGTAAGACATACTTTGTGTTAATTTTCTGGTACCAGTATGTGTATTTATAGTGTGTCTGTATTTTGGAGTAGTAGTAGTATGGATGAGTCTAATAGAATCAGACAATCTTGAAATAATTACATTCGATCTTTTCATAATTAAAAGAAAATAAAATAAAAAAGTAGTGGGTAGAAACTTTATGTCTTTTCGATATTTAGAGTAATCTATAAGTTGGATCTATAAATAGGTTGTTAAAAGGGAAAGATAAAACAATAAGAAGAAGCAGGAAAAATAAAATTGAGAATAAAAGAAAAAAAAAACACTATGGATTGGTTGATTTAAAATCAGGTTCCTTCAGTAGTAATAAAAAGAGATTTGTGACAGATAAGGATAATTAGTTGTCTAAAAAGGAGGAGTGAAGGGAAAGTGAATCTAAAATGTAGAATATTAATCAAAGTGGATGTGATAAAAACAAAAAAAAGAAATGAAAAGAAATGAAAAGACGTCACAACTCCAGTTAAATTTAAGGATGTAGTTGGAGAAGATAATAGCGTCAGAGTTTTGTTCGTAATATTATAAACCTCTCTTCTTTCTTTTCCTTATTGGTTTTATTTTTGGTCTCTGCTGTCGAAATAACAAAGGAATCTGTTAATGGTCGATACAAAAGATGAGTTCTCCATAAGAGGAAATTTGGATTGGGAATTAGAAAGTTCACAGTTCTACTATTCCTAATATCTTATGATTACCATTGAAGGCTTGAATGTTTGAAGAACCCAATCATTGGGTAAAAATATTGTGCCTGCAATATTTTCCCCCTCCTCTTTTTCGCTTTCTTTTTTTTTTTTTCTTTTTTTCTCTTTTTGGAGGAGGAAGAAGGGAAGGCAGTTCCTCTTCGGGTCTAAAAGCTAACAGGAGAATCACTTGGTACGAGCATGATGACACAAATATATAGTTCTGCATGAAACACATAGTAAGATAGTATAGAGAGTATGTATCAGGAATATGCGAAAGCTTGCATGGATCACAGTAATATAATAAAATGATAATGTCATTGTTCAAATATATACATTATATATATGCATGCAATTATTTTATAAATGTAAATAAATAAAAAAAAAAATGAGGTAAAATTATTTATATATGCAAAATATGATGATTTGAATAATCAGCTGTGGAAATAGTTATTAAAATAACGGTGATGTGGAGAATAACTAACTTCTATCAAAGTTGGGTGAAAAGAAGAGACAACGACATGTAAAAAAAAGAAAGAGGAAGTAAATGCACCATCCTTCATAGTGTTTACTATTGCTGCTGACCCCATTACTACTATATCTGGATCGTCTTCTTAATCTTTCTAAGAAGCTTTCTACTTTTTAGTAGAATTGAGGTATTTGAATCTCGTGTAGATTCTCTTCTTGTTAAAATTAAGACATCTTTTCCCTTTGAAATGGTAGATGTATCAGACTCAATATTTTTTTTGTTCTTGGATGAATTCTTGATATGTTTATTTGTCGATTTCCAATGGCCATTGGCAGATGCTTTAATTTCATTCTCATTTCGGCTAGTAGTACTGGCAATAGCAGTAGCAGTAGTATTAGTGATAGTTTTTGTGGTTGTAGTCTCCACTGCATTCTCTAAGAGTAATTTCCTCCTTGCCCATTCTTCAGACGATGTCTGTTGAATATATTGAATAAATCTAGTGTATGCATCTAAGAGTAAACCTAAAACATGTTGGATGGCTTGAATAATATAAATCTGCTTAGGTGGAACTTCTTGTCTATGACAATCATCAAATAGACCTCTAATGTACTGAGGTAAATTACATTCTTTTGGAGAATCGACTTTAATGAAGATATTATAGATTTGCTCATCCCATAACTCCAGATCAAAATTCGAGTACATGTTGGAGGATATCGTAGACACGATAGAGTTTGATCTTAAAGATTTTTTATCGTCATATAGTAAGAACTGTTTTGTCATTATGAAAAATTCCAAATTCTCTTCACAATGGGTCCTGATTAAAAATCTATTGAACTCTTTTAATGTGTAAGGATAGTCGTTTATTATGTTCCCATTACTATCCTTGGTAAAGTCTGGTAGATCGCTGATCTGTGGAGGATCTGTTGCCTGTAAGCAACAATGCATAGTGTTATTTATATCATGATGCGCGATAATACTCTTGTTATAGTTATGAATCTTATCTGGTTCTATATAATTTAATTCAGATAAAATATCATATAGATTCGGTGGTGATTTCATGTTGATATATCATTTATAATTAATTTGGAAAAAAAAAAATTTGTTAATATATATAAACTGAAACAGTTTTGTTCTTGTATAAGCTTGGAAAATTGAAATGAAATATAATGCAAAAGTGAAATAATAGTAAAATTTACTGAAAATGCAAAAAAAAGAAAGAAAGAAAGAAAGAAAGAAAGAAATACTGCGAAATTAACAAAAGTTCAAACGAAAGTAAGTTTCGATCCTTATATTATTATTATTGTTGTTGTTGTCTATTATGTAATGAAAAGAGCGGATAAAGTTTGTTGATTATTTGTTTATACTTTATGTTGTTTGATGAAATTTGGTATGATGCTCCTTTGCTATATTAATAGATATGCTGAAATAAGTTTAACATTGGATTTTTCTTTTCATTGAAAACATACGTATATGCCCTAGTTAATTGGATTGAAGTGCAAGAAAGAAGATAAGATCAGCAGAAGAAAGACGAAAGTGTATGACATCTAACTACTAACCACTGATAAATATCGAAGGTAAATATATATATACGTACAGTTATCAAGACAGATAAAAGAAAAGAGAGAGAGAGAGAGAGAGAGAGAGAGAGATGAGATGGGCTGAAGCAGGACAAACATGTGTACATATATGTGATGGTCATTTCTTGCCAGTTAATGAATAATTTTGATTAGAGATATGAGATAAGAATAATGGAAAGAATGTTAATTTCCGGAATCTATTATAAATAACACCGGAATACCATCATTCAAAAATAAAAAAAAGAGAAAGAAAGAAAGAGAGAGAGAAAAAATTTTCCCTTCGTTTCTTTTTTTTTTTTTTATGAATAAAACGAACCACAAAGGGATCTTCGAAACTTCTAAAAACGGCTTAAAAAAAAAACTTAATAATTGTCCAAAAAAAAAAAAAAAAGAAAAAAAAGAGAGAGAGAGAGAAAGAGAGAGAAAATAGATGAGGTGACAGAAAAAAGAAACGATAACATATTATTAAGCCAGAATAACTACTTTTTCTTTTTTTCTCCTATGTAAATGAAATGAATAACTAAATTTTACACACTTTTGGTTTTTTTTCCATTTTCAGTTGTTCAATCCTTCCTCTGTTCTCTTTTCTTTTTTTTTTTTCATTTTGTTTGTCGCCGTTACTGTTTTTTCTCTTTCTATTATTTTACTTTGCTTTTACTTAGAATGTCTTTTCTTTTGTTGTTTTACTTTATGACATTTAATAATAAAAAAGGAAGATTTAGTAATATAGAAAAAGAAAAAAATTGGTTATAAAGTGTCACTTTTTTTGTGTCTTGAATATTTACACTTTAAATGGATATTTGAAAAGCAATGTGTGTTGAGTAGATGCCAAAACCGTCCTTAAAAGAAGAAAGAGATTTTTTTGGTAGAAATAGTCCAGGGTTTAGTAATGATTACAGTTTATTTGATTCTCATATACCCGTTTAAAGAATATCTAACGTAATTTAGAACAATGGTAGTGCTTGTAATTGAAACACAAGAGAAATACAGAAGTAATATGGTTTAACAAATTAACTGAATAATATCAAAGGACATTTTTAACATTAAGTCGTACAAGTAAGTTATGAAGATTTCGCCATATAATTGATTATTTGCGGTTTTTATTTTATTTTTTTTTATTTTTATTTTTTTGGTCTTGTTGAATAAGATTTGAACTATATCAACTTTTAAGGTTTCGTTGTTGTAAATAATTATGTATGCTTTAATAAGACCTTTAATTGTTTGGAGTGAGAAATATTTCCAATTCTTTTATGTCCATCTTTTTTTGTCTTTTTTCGTTTTTTTTTTTTTTGTAATTTTTGAGGTAATTTTTAGATTGCCCTATTTGGAAGAAGACAAAAGAGAATATTAACAAAAAAAGAGTGATGGGAAAATAAAAAAAAATAAAAAAATGATAAGAATAGAAAATACGAAAAAGAAAAGATGTATTATTCTTTTTTTAAGAAAATACAATATCTCGAACTTTGTTTTGGTAATCATTAAATTGGTTTTTCCACTGAACAATAGATTTTACAACCTTCTAAGAATGTGGGTGTTATAAAAAAGTACCAAAAAAAATACAATACATCCAATTTAAGGAAAATAAAGAAAACGGGTCCGGCCTTTATAATTAGAGGTTTGGTTTTTTTTTTTACTTGTTCGTTAATTCTTATTGTTGTTTTCATACTCACAATAGATAAAGAACCCAGTCATGACAAAAGCCGGCGAACTAAGAATGTTAACATTATCTACCGATGATTGTTTAACAATGTTACGCAGTCTTATTGAAATAATATCAAGGGCAAACATTCTTGAGACGTATAATTAATAAAAACTCCAAATGTGGAAAATCGTACACATAAACAATTGAGCTTTATAATATCATCGTGACGTCAGAGATATATGCAACTTTATAAACCGATAATGCGCATGGTAGTATTGTTTAGGATATAACAATACTAGGTAGGCGAGTTTAAAAAACAAAAGAAATAGAAAAAAGAAAAGTGTATCTAATAGCCTGGAGACCGTTCAATTCAATGTCTCGACTTAAATAAAGATAGAGTTAAAAATTTCAATCTCTGGTTTATAAAAAAAAAGTATACTCAAGTGATGTTATATATTCATTTATTAGATTTATACTCAAAGTCAGAGTGTTCCTTTTAAAACTTTAATCTTCGACTTGTTGATTTATATGACACTAATATATAAATATCAAGAGACAAATGTTTACCAAAATCTATAGTAAAAAAATAATGATCTGATCGAGACAGTCATATAACGAACCAGTTTTTAATAAAGAAAAACATAGTACGTAGATTCTCTCTTTTTTAGGCCTGCGATTCTTAACCAGTCGTATATATACCTTTTCTTCTTTCTTTCAAACAGAAAAAAAAAAAGTCAGTAAGTAAACAAATCAAAAAGGAAGTGCTACTATCATATTTCAATACTTAATAAAATGTAGTGCAGTTGGATGCGTTCTTATTTTCATTATGATAGATTAAAACTGGATTGTCAAATTATAATTTTTTTTTAATATATTGGAAAATGTTCAATTATGTTTTAATATATTGTTTTCTTTTCCTTACCGCTGTTCAAGAATACTTGAGTTAACAATACCAATGATAGCTGGTGTAATTATGCGTATGGGTCTTATTTTTGTCTTTTTTTTTTCTCTGTTTTATCTTTCTTTAATGCACTGATAACTGATCAATTTGGGTAAGGTGTTTGAATATAATCATGATTTTTTCCTCGTTGTGATTTTATTCTTTGACCTTCCAAATCAAAATCTTGTTCTAATTCGAACACACTATTACTTCTCTGGTTCCCCTCAGAGTAATATCCATAATCTGGAACATTTTGATGACTCTCTTCATAGTAACCTCTTTCAATCGGTTGATACACCACATCTGGTGGTGACCTATACATCATCGGTTGTTGTGGTTGATAAGCTGGTACCATATGTGGAGTATATTCATTGTTGTGATTGTTATCTGAATAACTACTACTGTTTCTTTCACTACAATTACAACACCAGCAGATAAAGCCACCAATCCCTGTCACACCTTGTCTGATACATGTTAACAACCCGCCTATTAGCCACAAACCAACTATACACGCCAGACATATCCCAACAATAGCAATGATTTTACATGGTTTATCTGCCATACATGAATTCCAATTTTTGAAACTTTTGGCTGTTTGTTTGATATCCTCTGTGAAATCTCTACGAAAGAACATTTTGTACTGTTGGATACTATATACCCATGCAAATGTCTCTCTCTCTTCTCTCTCTCTCTCTCTGTGTGTGTGTGTCTAGTGTTAATGTGAATTGAATGAAGTATGTTGATTGGACACTACTTAATACTTATTCTTTGTTAATTTTTGCTACTTGAACAAATCTTTCGCCTCTGCTCGAGCAAGAGAGTCTTTGATCTTATCGTTTTTTCTTTTTCCTTTTTGTCCTTTTCTTCTTTCCGCCAGATTTATTCTCGGAGCAAAGAATGTGACAAAAGGGAAAAAAAAAAAGAAAAAGCCATTTGAAATCATCTGTTAATCTATTTTCTATATATACAAAGAAGAGATGTAACGGTCTTTTGTATTTTACTGTTGACTTAGTAGTATTAATGTCCCTGCAAAAAAAACAAAAAAAAATATGGTTATTTACAGATACATAATTACTTCTTATAACTTGAAGATAAAGTTATTTAACAGTAAAAATACTGTGAAAAAAAAAAGGTAACGCAGCAGAAAATAATGATATTTTTTTCTTTTTTGGAGGAGGGGGGAGATGGTAGAGAATATGGACATATAGAGAAATTACATAAGCACACAACATCCACCACCACCACTAGATTTAGTTTTATTGGCATCACCGTTAGCGGTGTTTTGGCTTGGTTGTGATGTAGTTCTTTTATTATTAGACTGTTCAAGATTGTTTGATTGTTTTGTAGTAGCATTTTGTGTATTATCTTGGTTATCTTTGGATATTGGTTGTCCATGTGCCACTGTGGACTCTATTGGCTCTGTAGCTCCATTATCTTGTTGTTTATTTAGGGAATAATCTATGCTATCATTAATATTAGTGTTGTTGTTGTACATATTTGTAGTATTCATATCATTGTTGTTTATGTTTGTATTTGCAATTTGTTGATTATTCATAGAATCAAAAGTTTGGTTTGTTTTAATCTTTTGCATAATATCTTCGGTATTATTATGTGGATTATACTTCCCGCCATTATCCCTAACGATTCTGGATAAAGTATAGAAGGCTTCTTCGACATTAATGTTTTGTTTTGCAGAAGTCTCCATGAAGGGGGAATTCAACTGTTTTGCCAATTTCATCCCGTCCTCGTACGACACCTGTCTTTCATCTTCCAAATCAGACTTATTCCCAACGATAACGATAGGAACGTAGTCGCTATCTTTGACTCTTTGGATCTGTTGATAGTATGTCATCAGTTCTTCGAAACTTGTCTCTGAGGTGATGGAGTACACGAGCAAGAAACCTTCACCGGTGCGCATGTACTGTTCTCTCATTGCAGAATACTCTTCTTGTCCTGCAGTATCCAAAATATCCAGAACTTGGACCTCGTTATCGATAACCACCTGTTTTCTATAAGAGTCTTCGATTGTGGGATCGTACTCGTCCACGAAGTGGGAATGGATCAATTGGATAGTTAACGCTGATTTACCTACCCCACCACCGCCTACCACGACAAGTTTCAATTCTTTGATACCTGATTTATCTGGCATTTTGTAACCAACCTACTGACTCTGTGTATGTGTGTGTGTGTGTGTGTGTTTCTTCCTTCTTCTTCTTTTTATTTTATTTATTTTTTTTTTTGATTTTTTCTATTTGTAGTCTACGACTAGAATTAAGATCTGTTACAATTCAGTTTAGTTGTATGTATAATTATCGATAGATGGATAAGGATAAAAAAAAATGAGTAGCTATGTGTTGTACAATACTACACTTGGGCTATTTGTTGTAAGTCACTTTTGTTGTTTGTTTTTGAGTAGTCAGTCAATCCCTACTTAAAGAAAGGATGGTGGATGGAATGTTTCTTACCAAGCAAAAAAAAAAAATGGGGGTTTTCACTCTTCCATTCTTGTTTATCTTGTTTGTTTAATTTTAAAGAAGTAAGAGGGTTTACAAGGGGTGGAAACGTTGAAACGTTGAAACGTGGGGGGAGGCACGGGGAGAGGGGTGGGGGGAAAGCAGGAAACACAGGCACAAAGAAAAGGAGATTCCCGAAAATTATGGGGGGGAATCTTTTTCTCTTTTTTTTTTCTTGTTTGGTGGTGTCGTGTTGTTGGTTTTCGATGTCAAGAGAGAGGGTTCTCAAGTTAAAGAAAAAAAAAAAAGAAAAAGAAAACAAGAAAAACACAACCACAAGACAAGGGTTAAAAGAAATAAAAGAAAAAGAAAGAAAAAAGAAAATTGAAGAAAAACAGTTAGGAAGGAAACAAACCCTAACAGTTTCGTAGACAGGGGGGTATCCAATCTTTGGTGCGGATCAACATTTGTTGACGGGTCGACAAATGTAATCTCTCTTCGGCAGGCCAGGGGGAGTGGGAATGGGAATGGGAGTGAGAGAAAACAGTTTTAGATGATGAGCTTTGGTCCAAGACTGACTCTTCCGTAGCAAGGGTTGCGGAATGTCCAGGTGTGTCAAAGCCGCCAAATATCCTGAATTCCTCCGCAAATCCGTGGTGCTCTGTGTTTATATATATATATATATTTCTTTTTGTTTTTGTTTGTCTTTGACAGCGATATCGGAGACTTTCTACCACTCCATTCCGTTCATCCGGATTCAGCTGCTGTCAACAACAACAACAACAACAACAACAATACAACACATACTGTGTATGGACAACATTCAATATTGTGTGTTCTCTTCAAATGACTTCCCTTTATATAAATATCATCAGCCGGTCTTTAGTGGTTTTGTTTTATCTTTTATTTACCTGCAGAAGCACAGCAGATATTTGTTTTATAACTAAAGATACAAAGAGATAGAAAGAGAGAGAGAGAGGACCGTCGTAAGTGGAGTAGAGAGGAGGACCGAAAGTGTTTGCAGGTCTATAAATTTTTAGTCTGCCTACTGGTTTTTGTGAAGTTTTCTGTCTTGCTTTGTATCTTTACTCTTTTTTCTTTCATTTTCTTCTCTTTTCTTTTCTTTTTTTTTTCCCTCTACTTACCGCAGAATATAGTCATGCATCTTGCAAGGGAATTCGATGATCTAATTCTTTACTCACTTTTTCACTAATATTGATTATTGTTGTTAATTTTGCGTGCAGTTTCTAAATACAAAGTGAGTAAAGTCATGACTATTTTTTACACATTATATATTATTATACATTACTCCAATTCTTGCTTTTCTCTCTATATATAAATGCAAAGATAAGTTTTATAGAAATAAAACAAAGGAATGCCATATATATAAATATAATCACATGTGTGGTACAATAGTTGCTGTTGCTGCGTTTCTTGGTCGATATGATTTTGTGCAGTAGGATTTTTATCCTCTGTTGTTTTTCCTATCTATCTTGACGTGTATTTCACTAAGCCAAAAAATAAAAAAAATATATATCATTTCATTTTCGATCTCTTCAAACAAAAAGGATTTCCTAAGTTTGATAGTCATTTGGTTTTAAGTAAATTTTTTATACAGATACTCAAGCAAGAGCCAGGACCCAACAAATAAACACACACATACTCACACACACACACACACTCACACACAGATATATATATATTGATATGTCCTCCGATACGTCTTTAACTGAATCCACTCTGATCAAAGAGGAATCCAACACACTAGAATCTAAATCTTCATCATCTGTTCCTCCATCTCAACAATCTGCAGTACGTGAAAATATTAAATCTTTAGTAGCAGGTGGTGTCGGTGGTGTCTGTGCGGTGCTCACAGGTCATCCATTCGACTTGATTAAAGTTAGATGTCAAAACGGTATGGCTAACGGTACCATGGATGCCATCAAGTCAATCTTAAAAGACGCTCGTGCACAACCTAATGGTCCCTTCTTGCTTAATTCGGTAAAGGGGTTCTACAAAGGTGTTATCCCACCTCTGTTGGGTGTGACACCAATCTTTGCTGTATCGTTCTGGGGTTACGATATGGGCAAAAGAATAGTGTCCTGGAATAATAGAGATGACCAACCATTGTCCATGAATCAAATGGCCGCAGCAGGTTTCATAAGTGCAATCCCAACAACTTTAGTCACTGCACCTACTGAGCGGATCAAAGTCGTGTTGCAAACGTCCTCTGAGGGGTCCTTTATATCGTCGGCAAGACAGATCGTCAAGACTGGTGGGGTCTCCTCACTGTTCAAGGGTTCCTTGGCCACTTTGGCAAGAGATGGGCCTGGCAGTGCTCTGTACTTTGCATCATACGAGCTTGCTAAGAGCTCCTTGAATGCATGGAATCCATCAACGACCCCAGATCAAGTCAGTATCGCTAATGTCTGTATGGCCGGGGGTCTGGCAGGTATGTCTATGTGGCTGGCAGTGTTCCCCATCGATACTATCAAGACAAAGCTACAAGCTAGTAGTGGTTCACAATCCATGCTTGGTGCCACCAAAGAGATATACTTGACAAGAGGCGGTATTAAAGGGTTCTTCCCAGGTTTGGGTCCTGCTCTATTAAGATCGTTCCCTGCCAACGCTGCAACTTTCCTTGGTGTTGAATTGACACATTCCCTATTTAAAAAATATAATATTTAAAAACTATATAAATAATTAAATAAATAAAGAAAAAAAAGAAAAAGAAAAAGAAAAACTTATGTACATATGTATTTAAAAAAAAAAAAAAAGAAAATATATATATTTTTTTTGGATAAATAATGGAAAACAAAGAGTTAATTAACAGTTAGGTATCGTTTATAATAAATATTATCGATAAACATTTATTCTATATTGTTTTTTTTTATTTTTTCTTTTTTTCATACTCTCTTGTTGACATGTTCTTTCCAACCTTCTGGTTTGGTCATGTCATTGACAGTGAAAAACTTGGTTGTACAGGAATAACCATTCCAAGTGAAATCTAAATCAGGGTTGCAATCACATTTGCCTGCCAACCTAATCTTGTCATCAATATTACACGAGTAAAATGGTGCATGGAAATACCCAACGTCCTCGAAGAAATGGATCTCACTACGGTCCAAGAATAAAGCAGCAGCAATGGAATGAACAGGCGCATCCCCCCATCTTTCGTAGAAAAATCCACCCGCTTTGTCCAAAAAGTCAAAATACGCACTATACGCAGGACCTCTCCACAAGTCCAAAG
This sequence comes from Arxiozyma bovina, assembly GCA_023309525.1. Lineage (NCBI taxonomy): Eukaryota > Fungi > Ascomycota > Saccharomycetes > Saccharomycetales > Saccharomycetaceae > Arxiozyma > Arxiozyma bovina. Next base: position 115,268 of record JAKZLQ010000201.1, read on the forward strand.
ATGCAATCTCGAAGTTGGACCAAAAATGGCACAGGTTGTAAGAAAGACCGTTATCATCACTGATGAAATCCAACATGTTGTTCTTGGCGATGTATTCTGGATGCTTCTTCATAAATTTAACAGTGGTTTCCCAGAGAGTTGGAATAGTGGCCTCATACTCGTGGATGGAAATGGCAAACCCGTATTTCTTACCGTTGTCCTCCATGAATTTGAATAAATCATAGTCCAAATCACAGGTCAACTTGATACCAGGCTCTACTCTCCAATACCAATCATATTCTTGCATCAGTGGATGTCTGTAGAAAAATCCAGATTCAAAACGACACATATGTCTGTAAGAGACGGAGTCACCGTATATGATTTTTTTTTGCCTCATTTCTTCTCTAACTTTAGCGGCTTTATCTTGGTCGATCCAGTCAGGGAAGGACCAGTGTTCCTTTGGGATAACACCATATTTGGTCTTACCGCTGATTAAAGAGGATGTAACATTTTTAAATTCTTCAGTGAACTCCACATCGTTCAAGAAAACCCAATCGTATTGGAACTTATGGTTAAATCTATCTTCCACGGATTTAATAGCAGGTAACAGTTCGTATAAATCAGAGTTACGTGCTAACGTGACGAACGTGGCTTTTGCTTTTTTACCTTTGTATGGAGCATAGGAGACTTTATTTCTAATGTAACCTTTATCGTCTTTAACTATTTCAACATTTGGTTTGACAGAATGGGTAGATAATTGAGAATTTGAAATGTTACTACTGGTAGACCCATGATACAGCATGAAAAGGGAGAAAAGGATGATAACAGCCAATCCAATTCTTTTAATCAATTGCTGTTGTTGTTGTAGACCACTATTTCTAGCAAGTAATCTCCCCATATTTGCACTAATATTGCTATGTTATGGTGGGGGGTAGGTAGGTGAAAAGGAAACTGGGCTGGGTTATTTAAAAACAAGAAGAAAAAAGAAAAAAAAAAAGGCAGGACAGTAAAAATATAAGAAGTCCTTGTGCTAGAAGTAGGAAGGTATTATAAGAAGATAGAAACAATGTGACAGTTTTTTTTTCTATAGGAGACATTGTTGAAACTTTGTAGTTCAACCTCACCTCCAGAAATTTGCACTAATAATTTTTTTTATTTTTATTTTTTTTTTTTCATTTTTTCTTATCTTCGAGAGTCTCGCAAGAAGCGAATAGCCGGGTGTTGAATATGGTAACGCCGCTTGGGATCTGTGGTCTTCTCCTCCCTTGATAACTAAATGGGATTCCTTGGTCCAGCGACACTCAGAAGACGTAGCAGATTAATGGTACTGTGATGTATGTTCAAGGTATTGCATAGTCATTTCTGCTTTCCAGATTGTAGAGAAGCCTCTACAGTGTGAATCAAGCCCATTTTTATTTGCCTTGCAGTCGAGTCGTCAAAAGTTTCTTCCACTGGGCACGTGACAATCTGCTGGTTTGGCTGTACGGGTGTATGGGTGTGTTTCCCGGCACTTTCCGAAAATTCTTTATTTATTTATTTCTTTTTTGTTTTTTTGTTTTTTTTGCTTTTTTGCTCTCTAAATGTTCCGTGGAAAAAAAGTGAACATTGAAAAAAAAATTTTTGAAGAATATGGAAAATTGCGAAGAGATGTTCAATGTCAAACGGGACTATGATACTATGAATGCTTGGATATAGAGAGAGAGACAGAGGGGAGAACACAACCTAATATAAGTTTAAGTTACTTTGTGCTTTGACCAGTGAGTAATTCTTCCTATAATTCGTACCTGTCTGTGTCATTGAGGTAACCGTTTATTTTTATTTTTTTTTTTTTGTTGACTTTGTTTTTTATAACAGTAAAAGTGACTCTACGGTGTATAATACATATTTGCAAGACAAAGTATCAGAGGAGGTATCTTCTCTTTTGAATAATTGTTGTCTTTTATTTCTGATAATTTGTTATTTTTTTTTGTTTTTTTGTGCACTCTACTCACTCAATAAAAAGAGATGACTGCAATGAATGAATCCACACTGTCCTCATCATCAAAGACCTTATATGGACAGGATAAATCAAATAATAAACGTTCTATATCTTCTTCCATATTGAATCTCTTCAACAGAATTAAATTTAATAATGGAAATAATGAAAGTGAAATTGATGGTTCGTACCCAAATGAATCTATACAGCAGATAAGGAAGAAAAAAAGATTGGGATATACCAAAACATCTTCTTCATATAATAATAGCAGTACTAATAATAGTAATAATAATAATAATAGCGATTATCATATCACCCACAGCAAAGGAACAAATTCAAATATGGAAGAACCATTAATTTTATATGAAACAGATGACAATGGTCAAAATGATCAGAACACTTCGGCAAGTAGTATAAGACCTCCAATACTACCTATTTTACCTATACAAAGACTGAAACTATTGAGACAAAAACAAATGTTAAGGTTAAAACAGGACACTAAATTGATTCAAAATATCGATTCTGACGACCTTAAAACTGATACTAATAATATTAAACTGTTCAAGTCAAACAATATCAAAACATCTGATTGTAAACAATATCAAACTTTACCTTATCCGGAACCATTTGATTTTAATCAAAGTGGGATTATTCAAAAACCTGACACCCCGTCACCTGTTAAGAATCCATCACATATCGATGAATTGATGCTGGACTCAGCCACTAATAACATTATCGTAGATAAACAGCATAACAAAAATATATCAAACAACCATAAGGGATTGATTCAATTGCAATCAAAAAGACTTCCTAAAAAAGTGAATAAAACCAGATTTAAAGGTACCAGGTGGTCGGGAAATTTTGAATATGATTTGTCAGAGTACGATACAAAACCAAAAATCTCTACAACTAGTAATGTCATTAATAGTATATCTGATTCTATCAAACAATCCAATACTAATAAGAACGCTAGTAGTCGTAATAGTAGTAGTAACAGCAGCAGCAACAATAACAAAAACAACAACATCGAGATCAACACTAATGGTAATATGACTGGTTTTGAATATGAGAAGACTTTGAAGATACCAATTTCGAAATTCACAGAGTTTTCTGGAACTTCTATCACAAATAAAAAATTATCAAAAAATAAATTAGATCTATTAATTCATGGTTCTAAGCTGCAACAAAAGTCTAAACACAATGAAATATTAGCAAAAGATGATACTGTGGCAAAAGATGTAAATGAAAATAGTGAGAAGAAAGGGATTTCATTGATACCTGTTGGAAAAACGAAGAATGAGAATAATAATAATGGTGATGATGGTGCTGGTGATGATGATAATAACCCTGTCAATAAGAAGTCTAATATTGTATTACCTACAGCAGGCTTTGATTTTCTTAAAGATGATGATACACTATCGAAGAATATTACATTTTCGTTTAACAACCAAAACAAAGTTGAGGATAATACGGATAAGAAAGATTATGTTGCAAAAAATTCATTGTTTTCCTTTTCTAACACAGTAATGACAGGAAATGATATTGATGTTGGAAAGAAAAAAGAGGATAAGAATACCAATAATAAATCGAAATTATCTTTTTCCTTCAATGCTAAGAGTGAATCGAATAGCAACCAAAAGGAAGAATCGGCTCAACAAAAGTCTTCTTCTCCAGCAATATCCATTGATATGACAAAAGATATCAAGAAACCAACTTTCACTTTCACTGCAAATAAAAATACAGATATAGAGAGTAAACCTCTGTCCTTTTCACTTGGTTCTCAAAGTATTGATAAGACCAACGATAAAGATAATACAACTGCTCCAAAATTTTCTTTTGGATCCACCATTTCGACATTCGGTAATTCTGCTTCAACAGATACCGCTAAGACATTCTCCTTTGCATTTGGAACTAAATCAAAAATAGGAAAGAATGATTCAAATGATTCAAGAGACAATAATGAAGATAACGATGAAGATGATAACCGTCCTAGAAAGAAACCTGCATTTTCCTTCACTGCCCCATCAACATCTGGTAATAAGAATTCGGATACTGGTATTACTAATGTCTCAACTGTGATTGAACCATCTTTTAGTTTTGGTTCGGCTAGTCAAGCTACAGATAAAAAGGACAAAGATGGAAAGGAAGCAAATAAACCTCCAAGTTTTACTTTTGGGCTAACAGATTCAAGTACAGAAAAGAAACCGTTATCCTTTTCTTTTGGTAGTACACCTAAAACGACTGAAACCAAAATTTCCACTTCATTAAGGAAAACACCATCAGAGGAAAACAAACCTTCTAGTTTGAAATTTATTACTAATGTATCCAACGCTAAAGATTCAGAGGAACCGGATTCTAAAAAACGTAATATATTTTCCTTTGAGAAGAATCCATCTGGTGATCAAGCAACTTCAACAAAAACCACAACACCAACCGCAGCGGCGTCAACTGGAAAGCCAAGTTTTACTTTTGGTGCTGGACCGACTAGTGGAACTTCTGGAACTATTCAATCATCATTTTTATTTAATAATAAAAGTGATGACACTAATAATGAGTCGTCTGCGAAACCTTCTTTTACATTTGGAACTACTGCCAATTCAACTAGTGGTAAAGTCGGAACCACAGCGTTGAGTAAACCCTCATTTAGTTTTGACACTACAAATAAACAAACAAGTTCTACTAGTACCACTATATCACCCAATCCATCATCTTCTTTCAATAAGCCTGCGGGAATCATGAATTTACAATTAAATAATGACGCCAAATCTTTAGGGGTATCTTTAACTAACCCCCTACTAAGTAAACCAAGTGGTTCAAATGCTACTAGTAATGCAACATCTACACAGATAACTGGTGCTGGTGATGGGTTTAAATTCACAAGACAGCAAGCTCTACCTCTAAGTACTAACATCGGTCAACAGAATAGCACAAGTGCATCAGGAACGTCATTATTTAGTGGTAACACAGCCCTACCTATAAACAGTATGCAAGCTAATAGTGCTATGAATAATAATAATAATTTAGGTGGTAATCAAGGGTTTAATTTTACATTTAATGCAAGTAATAATAATAATAACAGAAATAACAGTACTATGAACTCGTTTGGTAATAATGCCAATAGTAGTGCACCACCTGGTGGTTCGGTTTTCTCCTTCAATAACAGCAACATATCTAACAATATGTTTAGTCATAATAACAATATAAATGGCTCAGGTTTTAATTTTGGTCAACAACAACAGTCTCAGGTGAATAATACATTCCATCCATCAAGTCAAGTTAATATTAACTTCAATCAAAATGCAAATGCAAATCCTATTGAAATATTTTCTGGATCCTTGAATAATAATAACGGCATTGGTAACACGAATAATACGATCAACCCTCAAGCTAATCAATTCCCACATAGGAAGATTGCTCGTATGAGAGCATCTCGTCGTTGAAATAAATATAGTAATCCATGTATAATCATGTATAGTTGTCATTGTGACTTAATATATTTGATAAACATTCAGTACCATCGAGAATTTATTGATGCGTATTGTAGAGCAATAAAAAAAGTCTGGAAATGTTTAAAGATGAAAAATTTTGAAATTTGATATTTTTAAAAATCAAATAAAGTTAAAAGTGAATGATTAATTTTCTTTTTTTTTTTTTTAGAAAGAAATCCTCCATTGAACTGGAAGTAGAATTGCATAGATGAATAGTATCATTGAAATATGAATCAATTACTGCGAAATATACATATTCCTTCATTCATTCTGGGGTTTATCTTTTGTGTTTTTTTATCCTTTATTCGACCGGGTTTAGTGTCAATATTTGGTGGGTTAATAAGTTTTTTGAAAGTTGTGACCATCTTTGGGATATGTACTGCTGCAGTTTTCCTCGTCCTTAAACCACAACAGCAACAACAGATATGGGGAAATAGTAGAATTGTGTCAGCGAATAACCGTTTCCAAGTAGAGAATAGAGCAAGTGAAATCCGCGATGCAATTAGGCAAGAAGCTCATAATGAGACAGGTGAATATAATTATTTCCCAATTCCTATAAGAAAATTTGAAGATGATCCAAAAGAGATTCCGTCCCAGAATGTGGTACAATGTCGAGAAACGAAGGTTAAGATCCGTTCTCCTGATGCTGAGAAGCATTACGATAAAACTTTAAGATATGAGAATTTTGTTAAAATGGCACAGAAGCCAAGAAAACCTTAGGGTAGATAATCACATTAGTAATTAATAACAGTCAGAAGTATATGGTATTGTGGTAGAGTAATATAATAGTGTACTTGCCTATGTAACAATATCAACTTGCTTTCACCTTTTATATTTTTCATTCACTTATTTGCATTTTTTTTGTTTTTATCACGTACATAGATATATAGAAATAAAGACAATGTTTAAAGATAGATAGGTAGGTATATATGTATACAAGGAAGAACCATGTCTCGTCAGTTCCAGCGTATATGGTTTATAAAATTTAGTGGGTTTCAGATGGAATTTCGAAAACGATTTGCTTACCAGTTAACTTGTTGTAAACAGCTTGGAAGGATTCTAATTTATAGTCAATTTGTTGGACATCCTTGGAGTCTAATAAGATCTTTTGGATCTTGTTACCACCAACTAAATACCTTACTCTCTTACCAACAATTTCAGTTGGGAAAACCATGTCCTCTAAGATCTTGTCATGAACAGAGGTCAAAGTTCTAGATCTTGGTCTCTTTTGTTGTTGTCTGGAGCCTCTAGATGGCTTTGGTAAGATTCTTCTTTCAGCCAAGAAAATGATGTGACGGTCTTGGAATTTTTTTTCTAATTCACGGGTTAATTTAGTTTGAACTTTGTGGAAACCAGCTAAAGATGGAACTGGGACAAAAATAACTAAAGCTTTCTTACCACCGGTAACATCGATCTAAATAAAAAAAAAAAACAGAAATTAAGATAATTGAATCAATTATCTTCATGAGATACATGACTATTTTCTCAATTAACGTAAAAAAAAAAAATCTTGCGTGAAAGAGAAATAAGTTACGTACAGGGAGGGATCAAACTGTTAGTAATAATGACACTATTGAAAATACAACAAAAGTAAAATAGATGCTTAAATTGAGAGAGATGCAAACGTACGTCTCGAAATTTACACATGGTTTTATTATTATTATTATTACTATATAGCGTTTGTGTTATATGGTTCATACTTTTATAGAAGAACCTCAAATTAATATGTCACGAGTGTATTGAATCGTGAGGTGAAAACAGGAAAAGAGTTCTTCCTGAATAGATCTCAGAAATTCATAGGTAACGTAAATAGATATCACTTGAGCTCAGATTTTCTTTTTGCCACATTAGTATACAGTTATATAGTAAAAGTATTCAGGAAGGGGTTGCATAAGGAAGTTATGTATTCCTTATAATGAGATGGATATCCATATTAATTTATTAACCACTAATTAAAAAAAAATATTTCAAAACATATGGATCACTCTCTCATTTAATACTTTTATTATTTTTATTTATTTATTCGTTTGATATTAATAATACCAATCTTTTTGGAATATTTAGGTTATAATATAATGACATACTTCTCTAACACATTTGAATTGCAATGGTCTCAATTCAGCCTTTAATTCTGGAGAAGAGTTTTCCAAGTCAACAAAGGCCTGAGCCACTTGCAATTCTAAATCAGTTGGGGCTTGAGATAAAATCTTGTGAGACATCTTTACTGTTGTTCCTATCTTAAACTTTTATGGTTACCTGGTTTTCGTTATTTCTTGACTGACGTATAAGAGCGTTAAGTACATTACATCCAACATATGCTATAATATGCATATACTACGACATCAAGAATTCCAATATAGCAAATGTTTACAATATGGTTTCTGTCCATTGGAGTCGGTTGCATTCCATTGTTGGAGGACTAGATACAAGAGCCTTACTGGTTTGGCAAGTGGGCATGTTACACGTACAGGATACACCACATTACCTCATTCTTGTGTTCACATGTTCTAGGATAATTCACAGATTACACGTTGTTGACAAATCTATCCATCAAAACCGTGAGATCAAGAGATATTCATTTGTTTGGGGGCGGGGAGGGGGAGAGAGAAACCAGCAACAATTGCAATGGTAATGGCAATGGCAGTGGTACTGGTGAGTCTTGCAAAGATTACTTGCTAATCAAGAGTCTATTTTGTCAACAGGGTTCTCTTTCTAGCTAACGAGGAGTGCAGGGATCCCATACACTAAGCAGAGAAAGAAAGAACACAGAGAGGGAGATAATAGATGGGATTGGTGTCAGCTGGAAAATGAAGAAACTTGGCTGCCCAGCTATTCATTCACAAAGGAACTTAATGTATAGACTGACCACATTTCCAGTAGATCTTTATCAGTGAGGCGTACGCACATCGCTCTGCCGTCGAGAATTTTCAGTGACTGCTGAATACGGCAATTGTACAAAAATTGATATATACAATATTACGTACCTTTATGGGTGTACGGGTGTGGTAATATGGAACAGTCAAAGTATTTTCTAATTAGTGGGATTGTTTCTTGTGTTTTGGGAAAGTTTTGAAAGGTGGAGAGATTGGAAAAGAAAAAATTGATTCCGTAGAGCCGTGGAAGCAAATAATAGCTACAGAATCTCATAGCAAATTACCATTGACTTAATAATTAAATGTGTTTATTCGATAAGATTACGTTACAGTGACAAACGGCGCAAGATCCATCGTGCTCGAGTTTGTTAAGAATCCCATTTTATTTTAAACAGGAACATACGTTAGTGAAAGAAAATGATATCACTTATGTATTATGGGGTCATCAAAACAATAAAGAAAAAGAAAAATATAGCCATTTGCTTCTTAAGGTTTTATAGTTTTAGTCAATTTATTATGAATGCTGCTCATCTCCTCATTTAATTTTGTGAGAGTCTGACATTTTAACCCTCAATCATATTTTTTTTACTTTTTCATTGGAAGATATACATGTATAAGACAAGTTTAGTTATTCGTCTCTTGTAGATACAAGTATATATATATATATGTGTGTGTGTATATATATGTGTGTGTGTGTATGCGAGTGTATCTTCCCCTCTTCACCATGTAACTCGCTCCTGTTTCTAGTTGTGATTGAGCTTGGAACGTGTCTGCTCAGATGGCTTCAATTGAAGGTCTCTGTTAGTTTATTAGTCATGTATTGGCAATCTCTTGAAACCATACTTTCAAATTTCAGACATTAAACAATACGTCCTACACTTTTCTTTTTGTAATACTGAAAAATTGATACTTAAAGTGTGTATATAAAATTGTTGTAGGCTCATCGCAAGATATACAAAGATATCACCAATTACTTTAAACAAGTTCCCTATTAAAGCATTCATCTAGGTCTCAACTGAGTTGGATTAGTACATTTGAAATTTTATATTCGATTAACCAACTGCAAGAATATTTAGTTATTAAACTATTTAAACAAAAAAAAATAATAAAGACAGTCAAATTAAACAATAATAATATATTCTTATATATATATCTGTACATAAAAAATGGCTCCAATTCCTGCTATCAAAGATTTACCACATTTAGATGATCCATTGGAAGATTCTAAAAGAATTGCAGCATACAGAGCAGTAGACGAAAATTTAAATGTTGAAGTCCATAAAGTTATTGGTATTGGTAGTGGCAGCACAGTAGTTTATGTTGCAGAAAGACTAGGTCAATATTTACAAGATGAAAGATTCAACCAATATGTCTCTAAATTCATTTGTATTCCAACCGGGTTTCAATCAAGGAATTTAATCTTAGACAATGGGTTACAATTAGGTAGTATTGAACAGCATCCAATTATTGATATAGCGTTTGATGGAGCAGATGAAGTGGATGTCAATTTGCAGTTAATAAAAGGTGGTGGTGCATGCTTGTTCCAAGAAAAGCTGGTTAGTACAAGTTCAAAAGTTTTTATTGTAGTAGCAGATTATAGAAAAAAATCGCCACAATATTTAGGTACTAACTGGAAGAAGGGTGTTCCTATTGAAGTAGTCCCATCAGCTTACGTTCGTGTCTGTCATGATTTGAAGAACTTGTTGGGTGCCAAAAAAGTTGTAGTAAGACAAGGTGGTAGTGCTAAAGCCGGCCCAGTTGTTACAGATAATAACAATTTTATACTTGATGCAGATTTTGGAGAGATTCAAAATCCAAAGACATTACATCAAGATATAAAGTCTTTGGTTGGTGTTGTAGAAACAGGTTTATTCATTGATAATGCAGAAAAGGCTTATTTTGGTAAGTCTGATGGTTCTGTTGAAGTCGTAACTAACTAAAAGATTATTCGAGTAAGGTATATAAGTTAGATAAATATTTGACCATGTATATACATGATACCTTGAATTTTGTAAGAAGATGTGGGTTTGATGTTAATGATACTAATCTTTATGATACATTTTTTTCAGAAGGATGGTTAATATACATATGTTGAATAGTGATAACATTCTTTTGTATTTTCCATAAAATTCATATTTTTATAAATTGAAGGTACAAGCTGTGAAATGGTCATTTTATTTTTTATTTTTTTTTCCAGTAATCCACAATTAGAATTCATATTTTGGGACTAACAATATCCTTTTTTTTCATTCATTTCCAATTACATATTTTATTGATATTACTGTTCATATGATGTGGTGTTCGCTAACGCATATTGACTCGTTCGTAGTTGTCATCTGGATAATCCATTGAATTTGATAAGAGGTAGCACTTGCACTAATATCATTATTAGCATATATACTTAGCCTTTGATTGATATGTAATATAGACAAATTATTAGATATAAAAAAATATATGTGTTGTTTTTCACTTATATTGAAATTATATAACGTATATTAATATAAGATATATTATTTATGCAAAATGCTGAGGAAAATGTTATGAATTGTCAATTACTTCATGTTCCTTATATATGATTGGAACTGAGTATCAAATATTACTATTAGTTATAAGTTACTACTGTATGTATTTTAGGGATACTTACTAGTTTACTTAGTAGTAAACTTGGGTATCCCATTTAAGTATCAAGAGGTAAAACATTTTATTGGTAATAATTATACTATAAAGATATTTTTGCTATAAAACTTAAGTTTGTTGGTTATAATCTCTTTGATCTACTCTATTTTATTCTAGAACCTTTAGGTTCAGAAATTATGATATATATATATTCCTCATCTAGATTGGAAGACAAATAAGTAAAAATTTTTACATCTTTTATCTCATTATTTGATGATATTATAATTGTGTGAATTATTTCCACAAATATGGATTGTGTATTGCACATATTTTTATTTTTACAAAGATAATCTACTTCTTAAATGGGTTTGGGATCATTCCTGCAGTTTAATATGCTTTGTTTGTCATCAGTAGCTTTTTTTTAATGTATTCAAAAAAAAAAGAATATTTAATGTTTTGGTAGAAAAATGTGGATTTTTTTTAAAATTTATTTAATGTTTTTAATGAATGAATCATGCTGCGATAGCTCTTTATATAAATGAATAAAGCTATAAACATTACAAATCTTGAATTCAGACTCACTATTATTCAGCATTCACGGAATAATCTTTCATTTTTTTTTCATTTTCTCTTTGGTAATACGTACATATATTACTTATCTATATTTGCATTCCACTATATTATATTATATAATTGTTGAGAACGAGCGCCTTCGGATGATAAATTTGTATTAAACATTCTCAATTTATATAAAGTTACTATTATATGAAATAGAAGTAAAGTTCTTCGATTATATAGGAGTTGTATAAATGTGTTGCTATAAAGTAAAATAAATATATAGTTATAAAAATAGTGAGGGAAATGTTATCAACTATCAATTACTTCATGTTCCTTATATAAGTTAGGAAATGTATCGAATATCATCATTTATTATAATTTACCACTGTATGTATTTTCGGGATACCTGTTAGTATACCTATTAGGAAACTTGGATATCCTATTTAAGTATCAAGGGGTAAAACATCTTACTGGTGATAATTCTACTTATAGAGATGTTTTTGCTGTAAGATTCATTCTTATTGGTTAAAATTTTATTAATTCCTTATATTTTATTCTAGAGTCGTTAGTTCCAGTAAAAACAATCTTTAACATATAAATGTGTTTAATACTTGCATATGTTTCAAAATTAGTACATCTTTTTTTTTTTTTAAATCTTTTTAAAAAAGAATATTTTAATTTTACTTAACAATTGAACCAACAGTTATAGATACCTTTAATAAGTAAATCATTCATACAATCAGGAAACATCAAAAACAAAAAAAAGAACCAAAGAATTTGAAATGAATCTTAATCATCAATAACTATCCTATCTAAAAATAAAGTCACATTGTCATATATTAAACCAATAATAATACAAATATTAATTTATTACTACTTTCTGCATTAGACTTATATATATAAAACGAAATACGAATAAGATCAAAACCAAGATAAATGGAGTGAACTTATGATACTACTTTTTGCTAGTATTATTAGATATCCATGATAGTCCTTCCATTAAACCTTTACCAGTCAATGCATTACTTCCAATAACACACCATAATTGGTTCTTTAAGTTAGTTTCCAATTCTAAGAAATCTGATACATCTTGGGGCTTCATTGCATTCTTCAAATCTTGTTTATTAGCAAGAACCAATAATACTACATTTTCCATCTCTTTTTCGCTGATTATACTATATAATTCTTCTTTAGCTTCGTTCATCCTATCGTGATCACTAGAATCAATAACAAAGATCAAAGCCGTCGTAGCAGGGAAATAATGTCTCCATAATGGTCTTAATCTTTCTTGGCCACCCACGTCCCACATGTTAAACTTCACATTTTTATAAGTCACAGTTTCCACATTGAACCCAACTGTTGGGGCCGATGTTTTGATTTTGTCTAATTTTAATTTATACAATATTGTGGTCTTACCTGCATTATCTAACCCTAACATAAGTATTTTCATTTCTCGAGAACCGAATAGTTTACTCAACACTCTAGATATAGAATTACCCATTTTTTTTTTATTAACCTCTTTTCTCTTATTTGTCTATTTTTTAAGTCTTACCTCTTCTTCCTTTTACAATTATTTATAGGAAATACTAAAATATCTATTCTTTATTTCTTTATCAAGCCAATTGAAGATATTTGACAATATTGCTCATTTGACCTGATACACACCCTTCCTTGATAACGAATATGTGTATCAACTGTAGCTTTAACTTGCGGGATATTGTACCTTCTATTATCTACCTCTTTTTCACTTTGATTTGATTTAATTCAATGTAGTCAACGTTTCCTCGAAGGGGAAAACAAATCAACGATAAATTTTATTTCCGAATTCTTATATTTTGAGGAAAATGGTAAAATGGGTGCCATCTAAAATTAAAACACAGTAGTTAAGTTACTTGATGAGTTTAGTTTGAGAATCACTAATTAATTGTGTGCTCTTATATTTCCAATCAGATATACTCTGCTACATTTCAATATAATCCAAAAAGTCTACCTGAAATTTTTCAATTTTTCTTTATTAATGTCATACAGGATATTATTAAAAGTTACTACCATTACGGAAACACATTGTGAAATATATTCTTATTAGCTTATTATTAAAACATACTAATATCCAAACAAATAATTTGACAACAAAGTAGACTGAGCATACGAATGAATCTAGATTTTTCAATACCTCCATCGCTACCTTTACATATACAAGAGAAATTAAATGCTTTGATTCAGGATTATAAAGAGGAAAACTTAACTATTAAAGGATACGAGACAAAGAGACGACATCTTCTAGAACCATATATTCATGATCTTAAAACAACTGTACCTAGTAGAACACCAACTAATATCGATAGAAAACATACTGTACATATTACAGGTCGTAACCAAAACCTCTCTTCCACTCTATTGGAAAGAACTATTACCCCTTCTACACCACTGGCTTCCTCAAATAATTTAGCTTCAATAGATAATTTTTCTATACTATCGCCTACAAAATCCAGATATAATTATTATAACAGTATTGATACACCACAATCCATGTATAATGTAACTACAAACTCATCTATTTTTAATACCCCAGGTAGACCGAAGGTATCACATAGACCTGCTTCTTCTATTCAACTATCTTTACCAAGTCATGATATTACAGATGATAACAATAACTATCTACCTATGATACCATTATTGCCAAGGAATGTAAAAGAACAAATATCTTCTAAAGATAAATCAACTAATTTCAGTAACCAACTACTTTTTTCCTTATTACCAATATTAAGAGGTAGATCTCAATTTAATGAAGCACAGACTGCTATCATATCTTTGAATATAAAGGGTAAGGAAACTTATATTACCTGGGAAAAATTATATCTAAGAGCAGAAAAAGTAGCCCACGAATTGAAAAAGACAAAACTGTATAGAATGGATAAGTTATTACTTTGGTATAATAAAGAAGAAGTTATTGAATTTACAGTTGCATTAGTTGGTTGCTTTATTGCTGGGATGGTAGCTGTTCCCATTTCCTTTGAAACTTATTCTTTACAGGAGATAGTAGAAATCATTAGACAAACAAATTGTAAGTATATCCTGATATCTAACGAATGTTATAGACAACTAGATAATTTACATTCTCCAACTCATAACACAACTATCAAGATAAATAGAAATGAAATGTTCAGAAACATCCTATTTTTAAAAACTGATGATTTGGGTACTTATTCGAAGGCCAAAAAACAATCTCCAACATTTGATATATCTAATATTGCATATATAGAATTCACTAGAACACCATTGGGGAGACTGTCTGGTGTAGTTATGAAACACAATATCCTAATGGATCAATTTAATTCACTGGCTGAAATTTTAGATTCTAAAAGGATGCCTCATTGGAAAAAGAGTCATATACGGAAACCATATGATAAAAGAATACCGCTCACATTAGCTAATAAAGAGAAGACAGCAAGATTCACTGTGTTAAATAGTTTAGATCCTACTAGATCAACTGGTTTAGTACTTGGTGTTTTATTTAATATTTTTAGTGGGAACCTATTGATATCTGTGGATGAAAGACTTCTTCAAAAACCATCAGGATATGAAGCATTGATAGACAAATATAGAGCAGATATTTTATTGAATGATCAGTTACAACTTAAACAAAATGTGATTAATTATTTAGAGAATCCAATCCCAATGCCTGAACGGAAAAAGCATAAAATGGATTTTAGTTGTGTTAAGGTATGTCTTACTTCTTGTAATACAATTGATACAGAGGTAACTGATATGGTTATTAATAAATGGCTGAAAAACCTTGGTTGTACGGATGCTGTTCTTTGTTACTCCCCAATATTAACACTAATTGATTTTGGTGGGATATTTATTTCTACAAAGGACCAACTTGGGGGTTTAGAAAACTTCCCAATACATAACTCCTCTTTGAAGTTACAAGATGATATTTATGTTAATAAAGATAAGTTAAAAGCCAATACTATAGAAGCTGATGTTGTAGCAATGATAAACCCCTCACAAACATTTAAAGATTATATTAGACTACAATCATTCGGTTATCCTATTCCAGGTACCACGCTCTGTGTTGTAAATCCCGATGATGGCACATTAGTTCCTGAGTTATGTGTTGGTGAGATTTGGTTATCCTCAAAAAATCTTGTTGATGAATTTTATCAAATGGATAAAGTGAATGACTTTGTATTTAGGGCAAAGTTGAATTACGCCAAAATGTTTTCCTTCATTAATGAAGGACCTCAAATTAATGATAACACTTCTTTGGATAGACTCGAAACTATATATAACATATGTCCTCCCAATACCCAATTTTTAAGAACAAAATTGATGGGATTTATTCATAATGGTAAAATTTATGTTCTTTCTCTGATAGAAGACATGTTTCTTCAAAATAGATTGATTAGACTTCCAAATTGGTCTCATACATCTGATATAACCAAAACTTACAAATTATCTTCTTATAAGTCAACCAGTAATGGCGCGTCAAGCATCGATGCTTCAAAACCCAGTTCTATTTCAGATAAAGCTGATGTTGACGGTTCAGAAACTAATTGGACAACATCTTACAAAGGAAAGCGTATTGTTGAAACTCACTACCTGCAACAAATTACAGAAACACTAGTTAGAACAGTAAATACAGTCTCTGATGTAAGTGCATTTGAATTGAATAGATATAAAGATGAACACTTCTTAATATTAGTAGTTGAAAGTTCTTTGGCAAAGAGTTCAAGTACTAGTTCATCAAACAGTGAAGAAAATCTTTCAGTCAGGATAAATAATCAAAAGGAGTCATTTGAAAGAAAAATGAATGAATTGACAGACCAGATATATCGTATTCTTTGGATATTTCACAAAATCCAGCCAATGTGTATTTTAGTTGTGCCACAAAAGTCATTACCAAGACGATATTGCTCTTTAGAATTAGCTAATAGTACAGTTGAGCGAAAATTTATTAATGGTGAACTCACTTCAAAATATGTCAAATTTCAATTTGATAATATCATTCTTGACTTTATCCCACATTCTGGTTATTATAATGAAAGCATATTTTCGGAACATTTATCAAAGTTAAGAAGGTTGTACATCGAAAGGAAGGATATTATTGAACGAAAAGAGGCTAATGAGTTAACCAAATGGCAAACGTCTGGTATAGATTACAGAGAATCATCTTATGACCCTAGAAATCCACAATTAAAATTATCCGACTACAAATCGATAACAGAGATTTTAGAATGGAGGGTACAGACGACCCCAAATGAATCTGCGTTTACTGATGGTGGTAATACAGCCTCCTCAAGCATTCACAATAATGAGAATAATATTCAAAAAAACGTTTCTTGGAAAAATTTTGATTTAATAATTGCTACTTTTATTAAGAAAATTGTTGGTTCTAAGACTCCTTTATCAGCAGGTGATCATGTTATTATTATGTGCGATAATTCTGTTGAATATGTTGCAATGATAATGGCATGCTTCTATTGTCGTTTGGTGGTCATTCCAATGAAACCTATTTCTGAAAAGAGGGCAGAAAATGACATCAAATTTTTATGTTCACTCATTAAAGGATACAAAGTGAAAAGATTATTTATTGATGGTAGGCTTCATTCTATGCTTAGTAATAACAGCAATGTGTCCAAACTGTATAAGCATTATAAATACATATTTCCCAAGGTCACCATATTTTCCAAATTAAAGAAGAAGCATGGTGTACACACTGGAATTTTTAAAAGTATACTTAAACAAAGACATAGCTATAAAGCTGGGGTAAATATAAATACAGTACCAACAGTTATTTGGGTGGATAGTGATAAAGATATAACGAAGAATTTACATATTTTAATGAATCATGAATCATTATTAAACATTTGTAAGGTATTAAAGGAAACACTACAGCTAAAGCTAACAACTCCCATATTGTCATTAGATTCCTATACCAGTGGTCTTGGGTTTATTTTGAGTTGTTTTATTGGGATATATGTTGGAACTTCAACCACATTATTTAGTCTCAACAATGTCATGAATGATCCAAAGGATTTCCTAATGACGATTCAAAATTCTGGTTTCTCTGATTTATATTTAAAAATAGATAGCTTTCACAAAATTCTCTACAAGACATCAATTTTTTTAAAAAATGAAGTCAATTCCAATAAATCAAAACATTCTATTAAAAGTAGCTCGCCAAACTTGAGTTCAGATATATTCAGAAATGTTAAAAATATCATGATTTCCTTTACCGGGAGACCAAGTTTGAATTTTATTGAGAATCTGCTAGCGACTTACAATAATGTACCAATATCTTCAAAACAAATTAATTTTATCTACCAACATCATTTCAACCCAATCATCTCATTGAGGTCGTACTTAGATATTCCACCAATTGATGTTTATCTTGATCCAGTTTCTTTACGTGAAGGTATCATAAAAGAGATCGACCCTACTTCATCAAAAGTGTATAATGCATTGAGACTACAAGATTCTGGTGTTGTTCCCGTTTGTACAGATGTTACCATTGTGAACCCAGAAACCTTAATGCCTTGTGTCGAAGGAGAAATTGGTGAAATTTGGTGTTGCTCAGAAGCTAATGTTTTCGACTATTCAATTTTTGATTCCAAGGGGAAGTCTAAGAAAGATTCTTTCATCACCGAGCAATTCCAGAGTAAATTTGATAAAGAATATGAGAATGGCTTAACTTACCTTAGAACCGGTGATCTTGGTTTTATAAGAAACATTCAAAGCGTAAACAGTGAAGGTGATCTAATTAGTTTGAATCTATTATATGTATTAGGCAGCATCAATGAAACTATCGAAATTTTGGGTTTAACACATTTTGTATTTGATTTAGAGAAAACAATCAAATCTACAAATAATGCCATTCGTAACTGTTTGATTGCTAAAGCTGGGGGATTATTAGTTTGCTTAGTTCAAACCAATACTGATATGACTGACAAGTATGGTAACTTAACAGCTTTAATGGTATCTGAACTAATGAATAACCATGGTGTAATCCTTGATTTAGTTTCATTTGTTCAAAATAATAATGCATCTAGCAAGTTAAAGAAATATGATACCTGGAGTTTAAATAGGTCTTTGATTATAAAAGATTGGTTTAATGGTGATATTAAAATTGACATTCAATTTGCTATCAATTACGGTGAAAATATATCAATGTATCTATTATCCGAATTTGATAAAAACACATAATATATACGTCTATTAGGAAAGATCGCGTCTTTGTCGATCTTCAATTTGATATTGACTTTATTTTGATTCTTCTTATTATTAGAATTTTGTATATTAAAGCATTTACGTGAACGTTATATAATTAAGGACTCTCTCTATATAATTGTAAAACTAAATATCTAACAGAAAACTCCATAATGCAACAGCCAAAAGAACGAAGAAAAAATTATAGAATAAAATTTTTTCTTTTACCTATCCCTTTAGAGCAGGCTTTGAAGAATATCTTATTGGATAGAACATTAATTCGTTAATATTGTTTGTAATAAATGCATGGGAAATCTATAACTTCATTTGAACTTTTAAAAAGTATGTGACTAAAAATGGTAAACTAACCACCATCAATGGATACTGTAACATCAAAAAGAATGAAACACATTCCATTTGGATTGGTTTAGGAGTATCGGGTGGTGTATATGATGCAGTGAAATAAATCAAAGTAGTCATTGTAGGCAGGTTCCAAGTAATAGCAATGACGAAAAGAAGCATTTTGTCATCTACCCAATTGAGCCATCCAGCTTTTACTAAACGATCACACCAAAGAACACCGAAAATTGGCATGATACATTGTCTCAAAATGACCAGTAAACAAGCAGATTTCCAAAAACCTGGATATAGAGTGCCAATCTTTAAACGGCCTAAAGTAGCACCTAACAGAAGCAAACCAAATGGCACTGATGCAGCACCTACATAACTTGTATAATCCATCAAGAAGCTTAATGCAGGTTGTTCATCTGGCGCCTGCCTAATATTAGGCGTAGTTGATGTAGTGACAAATAATGCTTTAACCCATGGGATAAAGGCGATAATTAAAGCAATAATAACTGCCATAGAACATGGTCTCAAACAGTTTTTGATGAAAAAGACAATCAATGGAGTCAATGGGAATTTTCTTAACCATTTGGGTAAAGAAGAACCTGATTCTTCTATATCTTTTCTACTAACCGTAGCATCAGATGTTAAGATTCTAGTCAAATTAGATGATTTGATTCTTTGTAATGTAGATTGTTGAGATAATGACGAATGGATACTAGATACATCGGATACTAATGAAGATCTTCTAGGCCGACCAAATTGATCGACATTGGAATATTCATGGATAATATCTTGCATAGTCTGTGGTGGTAAGTCACGATTATCAATGGATCTTAAAGATATAACACGGTCCAGATTGTTCATATCATTTTTATATAATTGATAACCTGTAGTAGTATTTCTATTTCTATCTTGTTTGTGATAACGTTGATGATGGAAATTTCTATTTCTTCTATTTTCTGGTGCTTGTGAGGTTAATGCAATAGGTTGGGATAAAGTTCTAGAAATACTATCTCTAACACCGTAAGTGAGTGAATATTCATCACTACCAATAGAACTTTGAGTGTGTATAGAAGATGCAGGTAGAGATTCTGTAGTCAAAAGAGTATTTTGTACTGACAATTGATCATGTAGAGACGTATGTTTGTCATTACTGCCGATATCATTTGATTCGTTACTATTATTATTATTATTATTACTGTCAGTTTCCTCCTTCTTATCCTTTGTGTGATACGGTTGTGGTGATTTAACCATCTTCATTTCTTTATTATCCAAAGAAGAATCTAAAGAAGCACTGTTTTGAAATGAATCAGACACAGAATTTGGTTTTCTTTGTTTCAATATATTATTTTCCTTTTCCAGGTCATCACTTTCAATACTGTTACTATTCTTTTCATCTGTTGTTGACACTGATAGAGAACTTTGCTGTCCCAGTGAATTATCTTGAGTATCATTATGGTCATCATCATCACCATCATCATTTGCATATTCGTTCTCGTGTATTGCGTTCTCCTCATCATTATACTTGAAATCACTTTCAATTAGTCTAAACCCACCCAAATTAAAGACACAGATCAAAAACATGGTTAAAAAGATAATAACACTGGCCACCCCTTTATCACCTTCTTCTTGAGTGAAGATAAAACCTTGATCCATCGTCTGAATGTAAGCAATTGGTAAATCACTAATATTTGGGAACATCCCACCTGCTAAGATACCACCATACCATTGCTTTGGTACAGGCATAAATTTTCTAATTATCCAAGCGAAGAATAAACCAGTAGCGAATAGTATCACGGAAGTCAAACATATTATCCCCACTGATTTAATGTCTTGGTCTTCTATATTAGCCACGATTTTATTGAATGAAAGACAAGGTAGAAGGATAGTTAAGACAATATCACTGATTGTTCTTGTTGCTTCTGCAGTCAAAATATTCATTCGAGCAAGGAAAAAACCTGTCCCAATAATTAAATAAATTTTTATAATTGGCTTCACTGAAGCCCAGATGGCTTGTCCTAGTGTAATATGCATTGGTGTAAGATCTGTATTAACAAAAAAAATAAAAATAAAAATAAAAATAAAAATAAAATAGAGTAAAGAATTAGTAAATATTAATGGTTACTCAGAAGCAGTTATATGTTCTTCTCTAAAAAAATAACCTTTTATTATGTTTTTTCTCTTTGCTTTCTTTATTTTTTTTAGGATAGTCTTTAAACTATTACTAAAATGTGTTTGGAAAAAAGAGAGGTACTAAATATATAATAAACAGAAATATTGATCTGGATGCTGTATATTTCTATATGCAGACTTGTATGATACTATGTTGGTTGTGTGATAAATAAATATATTCCAGGTACTTGTCGATATGTAAACGATAATATTTAAAACGTTGCCACATATAATGCTGAACAAGAATAATCGGCGAATCTGTGGGATAGATAGACAAACATGGATTTATCAATCGAGTAGGTTAGATAGGCTAGCTAAAACAGACAGGCACAGAGATAAACAGATATCTCGATAGATAAACGTTATATATAGAAAACTGTTCATTGCACTACGACTATCGTATCGTATCGTACCTTTTCTTTTCGTTTCTTTCTTTTTTGACAGATTAATCATGCTGTTATCAATAAACAATTAAGAATCCTAAAAAAGAAGAAAAAAAAGATATTCGGAATTTTGTTTATTGAGTCGTTTCTTGCCAAATCCGGTAATTGAGTGGGGGAGGAAAAGGTCTTTGTTGCATTCCAGAAAGACGTGGGGATAAAAGAAGGGTTCGTTCGTTGATTGCACATAATTTCCAGGGTTGTGCAGTGTTGGAATTAGGGCTATCTGTTGTTGTTTCTGTTTTCCAATCTTTTTTTCCTTTTTCTTTTTTCTTCTTTTTTTTTTTTTTTTTTTTTGACATTTAGTGTTTTATTTTTTGTCACTGTCCATAGTTACGATGAATCCTGTAGTAGTATTGTAATTACGATGAAGAGATTAATGAATATTTACAATTTGGTTGAAAATGCATTGGAGCAGTTGTATATTCTAATATTAGACTTAATGTGTTTCTATCTTTGGTAAAATCCACTTTTTTCCTTTTTTTTTTTTGTTATCATATTCTTTAGTTCTTTTGGTCAATTGAATCAAATGATCATTCAAAAACTTTAATAGCTTTTTATATATTGGCAAATTATTTATTTATCATTTTATCTTCTCTACCGTCGATTGACGCACACACACATATATATATATTTATATTTATATCAATGTCATTTTCTTATGAAAATTATATGAATCTGATATGGCATTTAAATTATAGTAAAGAAACAGTACCGTTGGACATCGCCAAAAGAATAGTTTCACATGGGATTGCACCTGTTATTACTGTCACATCAACTCCTGATCTTGATAACCATATTCATGACGTCTATGGAATAGATTCTACTTATCATCTTTTAAGGTTTTTTGGTGGTTGTGTATCTGATAGAGATCAAGCTAATGAAAAGGATGTCATACTCAAGTCAGATAATAATACTAATACTAATAATGATAGTACTAGTAATAGTAATAGTAACATTACCGTTCCCACTGCTAATAAATTTTTGAAAGTGCCTGAACCAACTAATCCTAACCAAAGTTCCGCTACTACCACTACCACTACTACTACTACCACAGGTACTAGACGAAGAAGCAATTCTAATAGTTTGCTACAAAGAGATCATACCCAGTTACAATTTATAAGATTCTCCAAATCTTTACCTGATTTACTATCCTCACCATCATCACTAAATCAAGCAAATAAAGACACAGATGTTTCAAAAAGAGCATCACTCAATTACAAGGAACAATTGTTATCAGATAACCATTCTCTGGAAGTATTTCTACGTAATTATTTAAAGATAATAAACAAAAACACATCATGGGACACAAACCATCTTCTTCTACGAAAGTCTCTCTATCACAATTTTTTCTCCCAAACTTTGTCATCAACGAAGGATTTATCCCCATTTGAATCCTTCAATCATCCTGTCGTTTCATTATTTGCATTAGACATATCACGGGGACAAACTTACGAGGAGGCACGGGAATTATTGACTACTTTTAAAAACTTGAATAAAAGTATTGACAATTTCCCACCATATCTCAACATTAATGATATCTTACCCATTTTTCTGTTATGTTATGATGCTGATTCAATGGAACAAATAGAGGTATGTCAAAGTTTGGTTAAAAAATTTAAAAAACAGTTGTTTGTAGAAAGTGTGATGTTACCTCTATGGAATAATAATAATCAAATGAATCAAGATCAAAATGTAATGGTCCCATTTAAATTTTTACATGAACCCGTAATGTCCTCACTAGATGAAATTCTAATTTCACTAACTAATCCAAGGGATTTGAATCATAAATACAAACTACCGGCTAATGTTGCCAACGAAATTTACAATATGTTGGATATATTAGTCTATGATCTTTTAATACCTTTTATGCAAAGGAAAATATTGTATTGGAATGAAACAGTAATGGCACCGAGAAAATCTATATTTCATGGATCCAAATTTTTGAAAAGATTCATTAACAAATCAAATCAACAGCAAATTCAAACATATAAGTCACCCGAAGGAATCGATCTCTTTTTAGCATCCTCAAATGAATTCTTATTAAGAAAATTGGCAGATTGGTCCTTAATGATATCCGATTTTAAAACAGCCTATACAACATATGATTCTCTTTCAAATGATCTTGAAAATTTCCCACTATATTTGGCTTCCTGCCTAGAATGGTGTTCAGTGTCTTTGTTGATGGGCGCACAAAGTATTGTAACAGTTAAAATGATTAAAAATGACATTACACCTTTAATTGAAAGGGCAGTAGAAATCTATAAATTTGAGAATAGACCAATTTTAGAAACAAGATGCATGCTGTTATGTACCGAATTATTTCTTTCGTTGAGTGATTCTTGGACTTCTACCCCATATGCTATTCACTACCTTGAAACTATATTATCTGATGGGAAATTGAGTTCTTTAGCCAAGACTCTTATATGGGAGAGATTAAGTGATTGTTATGCATCAAGAATTGATCCACGGATTAGGTATAAAGTTGAAAATAACATAAATATTACTAACAACAATAATGACTCCGCTTCTTCCTCATTTCCAAATGAGGATGGCAATTCTCTTGACAGTTACATCTTACAAAGATACAACATGGACATTCTATCTAAGGGCTTTACTAGAAATAGAAAAGCTGCATTCTTCAGATTAATTGCAGCTAAGAAATGGGCGGAGCAAAGTCATTGGAGACAAGTACATTGGTGTTTAAAAGACATCCATCATATTTATAACCATATTGGTTTATATAATCGACATGGATTAATGTTAATGGATTTGCACATAAAACTACAGAAACATATGACAGCTGAAATGTGACACCAATAAATTATTAATCTTTCAAAGCGCAGCATATATTTTTATACAGTATATATAAGGTTTAAATGTAGGAACCCTATAAAACTTTATAACGAGCATTTATTCAAGTTCTATTCATTTACTTTTTCGTTCGATATTCTTTAACGAGATTTCTGTATTTTCTCTGAGTTTTAATCATGTCTAAATATATGTTATATTTTACATTTAGTAACCCCCTCTCATAGTCATTGGAAAGTTCTTTCACAGGATAAATTCTTCCTGCTGGTGTAGCTTCACTCATAACATCCCACAAAATTTGCTTATCAACGTCCTTTTGATTTGAATGATACACTCTATAAGCACACATACCTAAGATAGCTGATCCATAAGCCACCGCAGAATTAGTTGAGGATGATTTATTAACTGCCTTATACTCTGGGATTATAATATCTAATCCAGTACTCTCCATAATCAATCTGATTAACATATCGTTATTTACTTGACTTCCTGATATATAAATCGTTCTAATACAATGACCTGAATTAACCATGGTCTCAATAATATGTCTGGTTTGTAATGCAATAAATTCACAAGCTGCTAAATATAACAAAGCAAGGGACTCTATTGATGTATCTAATGTTTGTCCAATAATAGTAGCCCTCATATCCACGTCTGCTAAAGGTGACCTATTCCCATGTAAATCACCATACACAAATAAATCACTAGTCAAATCACCTACTGAAATACAAGATTTTTTTTTTGAGAATTGGATTAAAAGAGTATTAAGATAATCAAATGGATTTTGATTCAATTTTTGACATACATTAATTAATTCTTGATACGCTGGATGGGTAGTTAGGATATGATTTAATAAGGCACCTGTGCAACTTTGTCCACCTTCAGTTACCCAAAAATTGGGCAATAATATGTCTTTATACGGCCCCCATACTCCTGGGACCATTAGCTGTCTGTCAGTCATAATGATATGGCATGTTGAGGTACCTGCTACCATAGCTAATCTCTCTGTCTTCTTGACATCATTATCTCTCTTAGAATCCAAGTGGTTTGATGCTACTGTACCAACCCAACCAGCATAAGCATCAATTATGCCTGAACTAACAATACATGACTCTGTTAAACCCATGTCGTTAGCAACAACTTTAGACAAATGTCCCACAGGTTGACCTGCAGAGAGAAAAGACCCTTTTTTCTTTAAAGACCCACCAAGGCTAGAAAAGTTATCTTCAACCAGTTCATGCAAACCAATTTTATTCAAGAAATCAATAGACCAACCATCAGCTGAACCATCGACTCCAGAAGGAAGCATACCTTGTTTACATACAGTGGAACATAAAGATCTTGTTTCTTTTCCTGTAGCTTTATAAGTTAAATAATCAGGTAAATCAAAAAATTTTGCGTTCTTGATAGATCTGAATCTCTTTAGCCACTTAATCTTCGGAAGTTCCATCTCTACAGACATTTTACCTCCCACATACTTTAAACAGCTATCTCCAGTAGAATTAATGAAGTCAGTCTCCTTGATGGCTCTATGATCCATCCACATGATTATATTTTGATCGTTATTTGACAAATCAGGACCTACAGATAATGGTAAATCTGTGTCCTTGTCAATAACAACTAAAGAACATGTGGCATCAAACCCTATACCAAATACGTCTCTAGGATCTATATCTGACTTCGTAATAGTGTATCTAACACATTTACAGACAGTTTCCCAAATAACGGCGGATGATTGTGTTATATAACCAGGCTTCAATTCCTCTCTTGGAATCTCCAATTCATGTTGAGTTATAATAAGATGATTATGAACAAGACATGCTCTTACCGAACCTGTACCAACATCAACACCAATATAATAGCCATCCATTTTCTTAGTTTTAGATTTTTAAATGATTTATGTTTTATAGCAATATATTTTAGACGATATCTACTAAATCTTAAGAATAATTTGATGAGAGCAATAAAACAAAAAATAAAGAATCAAATAAACCTCAATTACAATTAATCATGCATCGGTAGATAGCCTTTTAGGATTGATCCTAACCATTTTCTGTCAACAACCCACCATGCTTATAAAGAAAGGGCTGTTATGGTACTTATCATAATATTCTTTCAATCTGTTAATAGCCAGAATATTCAGCTCAATAACAATCTTTTATAATCTCGAGGAATTTTTCAAAAATAAAAAAAATTAAACATCTCTTAATTGTAACAAAAATAAACTTAAATATTATTTACAAAGAACATCAAAGGGCACAATTTCAATAGCTGAAAGCAACGCCTATCACCTATTAGGTTTATTACTCTGAATGAATTAATTCACAAGTTACTACAATCTAGTATTTGTTTGTCAATATAGATATCAATTCTATAATTCATATAGAAAAAAAAGCAACAAATAAACAACTTCTTCTGTGTAAATGGGGTTAGTAGAAACATTACACAGAAGAGCCACCAAATTGGGGCTTTTCCCAAAATTTATTCGACTTTTGCCAATATTTTCCATAATTACTACTATTATTAGTGTATGTTTACTTTTAGTACTACCACTTGATGGACAATATAGAAGAACTTACATCTCTGAAAATGCTTTAATGCCATCACAGGCCTACAGTTATTTTAGGGAATCCGAATGGAATATTTTAAGAGGATACAGAACGCAGTTACAAACATTTGTTAATATTAGCAACTTTGAAGACCTTTCTAGACAGTCTGTACAGGAAATAACTACATCTGAAGAAAGATATAGAATTATTGAATCCTGGTTGAATGAATTTGGTGTTAAAACGTCTGTATATCATAATAATGCTACAGGTGATACGTTGTACGGTGTATTACATGCCCCAAGAGGTGATGGAACAGAAGCGATGGTTCTTTGTGTACCTTGGCACAATAGCAATGGTAATCTGAATATTGGTGGCACTGCCTTGGGCATTGCTTTGACTAGATATTTTTCAAGATGGCCAGTTTGGTCTAAAAATATAATTATTGTTTTTAGTGAAAATCCTAAGCAAGCATTAAGAGCTTGGGTGGAAGCATATCACACTTCTTTAGATCTAACAGGTGGTTCCATTGAAGCTGCCATAGTTTTAGATTACCCTGGTGTTAATGATTTTTTTGATTACACTGAGATATATTACAATGGATTAAATGGTGAATTACCAAACTTAGATTTAGTTAATATTGCCATCTCTATTACACAACATGAAGGTATGAAAGTATCATTACATAATTTACCAAAGAATGAAATAGATGAAAATAATTATTGGTCCAGAATGAAGTTAATTCTTTTAGGTATTAAAGATGCGACTCTAGCAGGGGTTAAACAAGTCCATGGAAATGAAGCATTTAGTGGTTGGAGAATTCAATCTATTACTTTGAAAGCATGTGGTGATAGTGGTAATATTGATATAACCACATTTGGTCGTATCCCAGAAGCAATGTTTAGATCGGTTAACAATTTATTAGAAAAATTTCATCAATCGTTTTTTTTCTATATATTATTGACTCCCAAAAACTTTGTTTCTATTAGCAGTTACTTACCAAGCGCTGTATTATTATCTATATCGTATGCGTTGGCCTCGTTAAACTCAATATTAAATACAAATATCCCCTTTGGTAGTTACCCATCTTATTCTATTATTGCAGGTATTGTTTGGTTTATCTGTTTAATAGGGACTTTTATTATAAGCCATTTGATGCTTTACTCCACGTGTACTTTCAGATTTATTCTGTTATTAATCGGCAATTTAATAATACTACTATCTCCTCTAATATTATCAAAATTCATTTTTATCAAAGAACCAATAATACAAAGAGTAAAAGCTTTTGGATTCCTATTCTTTAGTTTAAGTCTAACCTCGCTATTAATGTTGAACTTTTCGTTTGCTTATGTTCTAGGCCTACTGGCCTTCCCAATGACATTAGTACAAAATACTAGCATTCATGATAAGGTTAACACATATAAAATACAAATCAAAAATATGTTCCTTCTTTTTATATCGAATCCATTTATATCCATACTAATTTTCACTACTGTATTGGAAGGGGAACATTTCCAAGGTTTAGAAGTATTTTCTGCACTAATATCTGCCTGGAAGGACCTGAATTGTTGGTCTTGGTTTGTGCTTTGTGTGTCGTGGTGGCCTGTGTGGTTATTGACGGTGTTCTCTACAATGACTGCTGTACCAGTACCGGTTGGTATGAATGACTCTGAATACACAGAAATTAAAAAAGATGAATAATAAACAAAGAGGAATGATTTTTTACTGTCTGTTCATAGAATAAATTTGCTTTATCTACTGTCCATGTACATACATGTATAATATGTGTATATATGTTCAACAGCATTTATATATAGAAATATACGTTATATATATATATATCTTTGCAATAATCCACGTTGAGATGAATGATTTCCTGTTTGGGAAAGCGATGAGCTTCTCAAGAAACGAGGATCAAATATTGAATTGAAATTTTTACTTTAGCCATTAAAGATCATCAGAAGGCAGAAGATAGAAAATAATTTTTAGTAAACTTGGTTGGTTCAACATCGAATGGTATTGAACTAAGGTTTTTTTACATTTTTAATTATGACTGAGATTTGAACCTTTGGTATTTTAATTGGTAACCAAAACAATCTATAAGAAGAAAAAGAAGAAAGGGAAGGAGAAGAGATCATAGAGTGAATGTTATTCCGAGTTTATCATAACATAAGGTGCATTATAGAATATACAATATGGATTCTACTCTAGAGAATAATAAAGTAAGAGCAGATTTATTAGAGAGAAATTTAAATCTTGATCCTTCACGTCCTAGGTTGAAAAGTCAACAAAAGGGTAGGCATGAGCCTGTACTAATCCCATTAGTTGGAGAAAGATACACCAAATATATGGGAGATGATGTCGATAAAGAATTTTTACAAAGAGGTGAGAGAGAAGTAGTCAAATATTGTCAAAGTATTAATGGAAGAATGACTCAGGATATGTTCGAGTTATTTGTAAATGAAAATGTTACTAAAGAGACTATACAACAGTTATATCCTTATGAGAACAATGGTGATGTTAGTCGTAAAGTCATGTATTTACACAGAAGATACTACAAAGATGAAAATGGGTTAATCCGTGATCAACTAAAAGACAATAGAGTGATATTTAATCCTATTTACACATTCGATATGATTATGGGGTGCCATCTTTTAAATTCACATCCAGCTGCTAGACACGTTCATCAAGGTCTGTGGGAATTTTATGCTAATGTGAGTCGTGACCTGGTTGAGAAAACAGTACAGTTCTGTACAAAATGTAATCCGGAAAAAAAATTAACTCCATTAGTCAAAGTCAAATCATTTAATGTCCATAATGGGTTACTACCATTAGAAAGAGTCCATTTTGAAATATTTGAGCCTTACCCAGGTGAGTTGATTGAGGGGAAATATAGTCATGTACTTTATTGTAGGGATTATTATTCTCGATTTTTATGGATGATGCCATTAAAGAGTACCAAATTTAAGAGAATTGTTCCAAAAGTGGCCGAAATGTTATTGCTTTTACCAAGGTTACCTATATTTATTGAATCAACTTCTTTAAATTGGCAAGACATGTTTGATATATTTGAAACTATTGCAGAAAAGTACTCTTTAAATATTGGATTAGGCACTGGCCAAAAGCATGAATTGTTCCATGTGGGATCGCTAAATCATACTAGACAAAGATTCCTTAAACACAAGAAAAAGGGGATCAAAGACTGGAATATGCTACTTTTGGAATGTTGTAATCGTCGTAATTATCTATATGATATTCAGATTAGAGGTGTTCCAGCCAATTTTTTAAGTTGCAATGTTCCTAATTTGAAGCAAAAATTCAAAGTTAAGAGATCTAATTATATGTACAAAGCAACGGGCTCAAATATGGTAAAAGTTGGTAAGGGATGTATATATTTGGAAGTTGAAGATGAAAATGAAAATAATGAGAATGAAGAAGGACAGCAGAATCAACAGAATACTACTAGCAAACTCACAAATCAAGAGGAAGATTTTGAAATTATGGATGATATAAGTGATAGTGACGACGAAGTTATGATCGATAAGTACAATGAAATGAGGTCAAGGAAAGATCTCTCAAAAATCATGGATCAAAAAAAGAAATTACTAATACTTCGAATGATATTACCAACACAATCATAAACAAAAAGATTGATAATCCCCGAGATACAGAAGATATCAATGGTGACACTCTTACCGCCTCTATTGAAGAATCTCAAAGAGCTAATAATACACATAATCTAGAGCAATTACCACAAGGTACTCAAGAGACAGAGCAAGAATCAAGGATGAATGATCTGTCCCATGAAATATCTGATTCATCCACCCTCTCTATTCAAAATAAATCTTCTAATAGACGTCCAAGGAATGTAGATGACCAAGGTAGTGAATTTACAAAGAAGAAAGTTCATCTTTTTGTCACAGGAAATGATGAGCTGAACTTATCAAGTGAACTATAAGAACAAAAATAATAAAGATATCATAGCAATGCTCATTATATAAAAAAAAAAGCATGAATCTCCTTTAGTATATATGTATATATATATTTTACATTATGTAGCATCTTCATACAATAAACTTCATGATTGAATACTAATTGAATGACTTTATAAATATTAAATGAATTAATATGGAGGAAATAAAAATGACTTATTAAGACATGCTAAATTAGTATATATATGATAAAATAAAAATAAAAATGGAAATGGAAATGAAAAATAAGGTCAGTCACGGTATTTATCATAAAATTCTTTGTGAAAAATTTCCCAATCCTTAATCCATTTAGTACCTGGTGCCAAGAAGGTTGTCCTTAAATGCCAAGAACCATCAACTTGACCAAAACCTGATCCAGGAACAGTGCATATTCCAGTAGCTTCTAATAAACGCAAACAATAAAATTCATCAGGTAGCAGATTCAATTTTTTAGCTTCCTCGAGTGCTCTCTTAGGTAGTAACAATGTTGGGAATAGATACATTGCACCTTGTGGTTTTTGACAGCTAATACCTTCTAGTTTGGAAAAAATTTCGTATAGTAAAAATCCACGTTCTTTCATATTGTTATGGATTGCTAATCTTTCAGCTCTATCTGATTGGTAAGAGTCCTCACCTTCTTTTGGTGGTTGCACCATTAAATCTACAAGAGCTTGGCCTGTGACAACAGAACATATTGAAATAGATGCCAATTTGGTTATTACTTGTCTAACTTCATTAGTAAACCCAACAATTTCCATATAACCACCTCTTTGACCACATTCACCGA
The DNA here is from genome assembly GCA_023309525.1 of Arxiozyma bovina. NCBI lineage: Eukaryota > Fungi > Ascomycota > Saccharomycetes > Saccharomycetales > Saccharomycetaceae > Arxiozyma > Arxiozyma bovina. The sequence continues at coordinate 147,044 of JAKZLQ010000201.1, forward strand.
ATACACCCTTTGAGGTTGAATGTAAAGAGGCTAATTGAACATTTTCATAGCCAGTTTCATTTTTTTGTAAAGTCCTTAAAACTTTTTTCATTGAATAGAATTGAACGTCTTCATAATATATATTATTTTGATAAACTTCATCAGCGATAACTACAATACCGTATTTTGCAGCTACTTTAAATATTTTAGCTATAGTATCAAACGATAAGACAGCACCAGTTGGATTACCAGGATTAATCACAACTATGACACGAGGCTTGATTCCTTTTGAGATAGAATCGATAACAATTTGCTCAATTTCTTCTGCATTGGTGGACCAATTTGAAGATTCATCTAAATAATATGGTAACATTGTAGCATTATACATAGTAATAGATGCAGTGTACAATGGATATTGTGGTATTGGGATCAAAATACCAGTAGATTTATCTTTACAAAATATTGAAAGTAAGTAGGTAGCAGCTTTTGAAGCCCCATCGGTAAGAAAGATATCATTTGGATCTGCAGGGAACCCATCTCTATTAGATATAAAATTTGCTACAGTTTCTCTAATACCATAGACACCTTGAGTGCACGTATAGGCACCTACAGATTTACCAATTTGTGATAGTAATCTGCCTGCTCTATCAAATGCATCCTTCTTATACAAACCATTTGCAATCAAAGCATCCTTAGATTTTATAAGTTCAGGATATTGTAAGATTGAAATGACTTGTCTTGTAAACGTTAAAGGTTTTTGATCTAACTGTTGAGGATTACCAATGCTTGCATAGACAATGTTATCAAATGGCAAATCTCTGTTTGTTGATGCGTTTAATTGGAATTCTAATTCTTCTGCTCTACTTGGGATAGAACCTCTAATAGCATATTCTGCATCAATAATGCTTTGATTTAAATCAGTTAAAGTTAACTTAGATGCTGGCTGAAATGTTTCTACCATTATAATATTCTTCAATATGGATGTGTCTTTCTCAAAAATAGAAACGAGGAGTGAATATGTGATGGGTGTTTTTTTTTTTAGTTGTATACTTAATTGTATCTTAGTTAATATGTTTTAAACTATAAAAAGATGTTTTTCAACTATACTTAATTCGAGTGCTTATATATGGGTAGCAAGAACAGAGTACTATTAATATGTTTACTTGGACTAATATGTATATTATTTCATACTGACTCTAATTCATATTAAATAAATTGAATTAGCAGTTGTCATCATAACTGATACGGTTACGGTTTCTACGGCAAAGTTCATTAATTTGCTCAATCAGCTCATTATTCATTATAGCAATGTTTGTGTCCCCATAATTGGTATTTCGTATACATGTATTTACAAATACAAATAGAACCTGTAAGGAAGGTATTGTTATGTATATAAATTGCGTATGGTTAACCAAGATTAATATCATATCTATGAGCAATAATATCATTCTATATCTACATAGGTAAGTTTATATAAGGAAACTCATAAATAGAAATTTAGTTCTTGATTATTTGATCTTAGTTGGTAGGTAAGATGCATACATACATATATATATTAAGAATATAATAAATAAATAAATTAAAAATGTTGTTAATGTTACAAATATATATATATACATACCTGTATTTTCTCCTTTTTTTTTCGATTAAATATCATTACCAATTAAATCTGCTATATCATCATCATTTAATCCATCACCATTATATTCTATATCTAATGGTAATAAATCTAATTGTTCATTATCCATTGTACAACTATTCTGTTTCAAATTTATACCATCAGACACCTTAATATCATCATCATCATCATTATTATTATTATTAATACCATCTGCATTGGCATTTAAACATATTTCTATTGGCAAAAGTGTAGGTGATGCTATTTTTGTTTTTTTATCCAGTTGGTTATTGGATAAATTAGTATTTATTATTAATTCTTCATTCTCTTCTTCAACATCATGTTTCACTATAGTCCCATCTATTAACACATCATATGGATGATATTCAGATAACTTATTTAAATCTTCCTGTGTAAATGGTATGTATCCATCCGGTATATATGGTATTTCATCTATTTCTTTTGATCTATATTCGATTTCGTCATCTTGGCTTATATTACTATTTTTGTTGTTATTTGTTGTTTTCTTATTTAATACATTTTGTAATTTTAATGTTAATGAGCTATTCTTAAAATGGGCCCATTCTTCTTCGCTATCACTATCACTGACATTCTCACTCTCACTACAGGTGTCAACTTTATTTGATGCATTTGAATCAATTGGATCTTTCAAGATTAAACTCTTTGTTCTTGGTAAATTTATACTATGGGATGATCGAAGCGATAATTTGTTTTTATTATCATCATTATTAATATCTAATATAGACCCATATTTCTTCAATCGTTTTGTATTATCTCTTTCCACATCCTTATTATTACCTCTGCTAGTTAATGGTTGCTTAACAATATTACCAAACAAAATCTTTGATACGTTAAAACTTGCTGCATTATTATCCTTTGTAGCGAAAGGTAATCTTTTCGTTGGTGATAAACTAACACCTCTTTTACTTTTGGTTCTAGTTAGTCCATCAAAACTCTGTGGTTTCAATTGTTGCGACGGTGTGCTAGGCATAATAGAATTTTCTTTATCTGGCTGCACAATATTATTCATATTTTTCCTCTTTTTGCTTGTTCTTCTGATAAAATTCTTGTTATTTTTATGCTTATTATCGTTATTGGACCACGTATGATAAAAGGAAATATGCTTACTATTTTAATTACCTTGGTAATCTGTTTAACCTGCGTCACTTGCCCTCTCTGTTGTCTGTATAGTTGATTTATGTTCTCTCTTATAGTCTCTCTCTCTCTCTCTTTCTGTCTGTTTATTTGGCTCAAGCTGAGAATAAACAAGCCACAAAAATTATGAAAAATCTGGGAAAAAAAAATTGTGTTTAACTGAAAGAAACAAAGAGATCTTGATGACAATTGGTATAGGAAACGTAAGTTTAGTTTGTGGATGTTGAAAAGGTGGTTGATCTTAGGATTGTGTAATGCAGACATATCCATTCTATACAGCCAAGTGTCATTAAAGAGTAGTTCCCCACCTCCCTGTCTCTCTTTTTTTCTTTTTTTTTATTTTTTTGTTGGTTGTTTGGCTCCCTTTCCACAGATCTTCATTGATCCATATTCTCACATATATACCCATCCCCTTTTGGTATTATCAAAACATAAAATACCCATATATTTCATATTAAAATGTCTTTTGTATCATTCTATGGTAGGTCTGTCCTGTCTCAAGGCATCAACAAGCCATCCCTTTTCAGGACTTTATTGTCCCCAGTTGGTGTCCACACTTCAAATTCTATCATATCACCAATAAATAATGGCCCATTATCTTCCATTGAACAAAGAAGATGGAAGTCTCGTGGTAACACATATCAACCAAGTACTTTGAAACGTAAAAGAAAGTTTGGATTTTTGGCCAGAATGAAAGATAAATTTAAATCAAAGATGATTAAAACAAGAAAGGATAAAGGTAGGTGGTATTTGTCTCATTGAATTAACGTGAGTTTCTATTCTTACTACCCATTTTTTCTTTCTCATATATCATGTAAATATTTTACCTAATATTGGCAAGGTTTAAAGAATATTCTTTAAATACATATATATATATGTATATATATGTGTGTGTATACGTATATGTATGTATATTAATTATGTTATTATATTATTTTATTTTATTTGGTGTTCTATGTACATGGTAATAATAATAATAATAATATAAAGATAAAGATTATCCTAGGTTGGTTTCAACATTATATCACTTCTTTTCCAACTTTATCCTTATTCATATTTATTTCTTTATTGATAGAATAACGTCTCTCTCTCTCTTTTTTTTCTTTCTTCCATTTAAACAAAATCAATGACCAACCCAGGACCATGTGTACTAGTTAAGGTAGTTCTCCCTAAGATACTAACTTGATGTTTTTTAGCAGCTTTATCTTTCTGTATTTTAGCTGCATCCATCACTGCGTTTCTAGCTGCAATAATATTTTCCAAAATTTGTTGATCTGACATTGAACATTTACCAATACTAATATTAATAGATGCCGTCTCAGTTCCACGTTGTCTAAATGGTATCTTGCCTACATTATTTTGAATCAATTGTAATAAATCTTCTGCTACTGTGCCCTTCTTAACGTTAGGCAAAACCCCACGTCGACCCAACAATTTACCTAATTGTTGATTCAATTTAGGCGAGATGTCTGGTGTAGCAAATGATTTATCAATCTCAGTGATCGGTAACTCTCCATTAAGTATCTTATCAATCAAATCTTGGCCACCTGTAGCCATACATAAAGATGATACTTGTTTCAATTTCTCAGGGTCGTTACTAAATGCAATAATTCTAGAAGCCTTTAACGGGTGAGGTAATTGGATATCACCATTTAATGGAGTCACACCCTTTTCATTGATCACTTGCATTGTAATAGAGATAGTCTGTTGAGATTCTGGCTGACCGACCTCCAATGCTCTGAGGATTCTTAATGCATTGGGAATAGTCACATACAATGGGTCTGCATGTGCAGGTAATCTGGCTTTAATTTTTTGTTTCACTTTACGTTTCAATTCCCTACGTTTCAATTGTTCTTTAGTCAACTTACTTACATTTGAGTTGATGGAAGCATCTGAAGAATCCTCTAATTGTAAAATCAATCTCTTGTTTGTGGTAGAGAATGATTTTTTCAAAATTAGATTAGAGAAAGAAAGTAATCTCCCCTTTGAGGAAAACTTGAATATGTTTGGCAACATTGCTTATATTATATCTTAATAATGTATACTGACAGTTGTCTATGTTTCTGCCTTATTTGTTTTTGTTTTATTTTTTGTTCCTTGAACTATCGATTTCAATAATGTTCTAGTGAAGATTTCATAAAATCGGCCACCTGTCTTTCTAAGTTCCCAATTACTCTTAATTGATTAAGAATGGAACGAACACTCGATAAAAGATTGAGATACAGCTGATTTGACCGCACTACCTGGTCTGATCTAGGTAGCACCTTTGACCGTCTCCCTTTTAATCCTTCTGATTAATATTTTTAGACTCCAAGATTTTTTTCTTCGTCTGTTTTTTTTTTTTTGCTTCTTCTTCTTCTGTCCCAAATTTTCGTGAGAGAAAAGAGAACAAATTCTCGAGACTGCGCTGTATATTCTTCCAGAAGGTGAAGAGAGAGACATACAGCACAGATGGGAGAAGATCAGATTACAGTTTGTTCTGTATACATATATATATATACTATACATAGCTTCACTTGTATGGAGTAGCCTTTGATATACTGTTGTATTGTATATATAAGTGTACATATACTATGCATAATATACACGTGCCATTGTCTACTTCTTCCTGTTCTTGTTCTTTAGTTTATTTTCAAAATCAATCCATTTATTTGGGATTCCAACTTTATCGTTCAAATACTGGATGATGGTTGATCCGTGAGGTCCTTGGATTTGGACCTCTGAACCAAATTGAGGTGTTTCACTAATAGTAGTCGAACCACTACATAATTTTCTCAGGTCAGATGCAATTTGCTCTGAATCTATATTATACACCTCAAAGTTATTGAGTCTTGTAATTATCTTTCTACCAATCTTCATCTCAGTTACAATGTTTATATGTGGGATTGAACCCCTCTTTGGAGTTTTCGATAATGGGGTACCACTCTTATCAAAAATTTTATAATACTCGGTGAAGTTGTTGTTTACAATAGCATTCACTATTTGTGACCTTGGAATTATTCTGTCAAATTTGGGTGATTTAACACTCTTGTTGGCCATTTTAAACAATATATCATCTAACAAGATTGTCTTCGGATCTTTTTGATTCACTAAAGATTGTTTTTTAATATAATAATCTATCACCTCTTTAATAGTGGAGACTGTGTAATATTCAGTTTTCACAAGATTTGGAAGATTATCTTTCTTTTCAGAACATATGCTTGTCAGTTGTTGTGTCAAAAATGTTTTCATTTCTGAGGTCGGTTTATATAATGTTTCTACAGTCAACCCTTTACTATTATCAGAATCACTATTTCCATTCTTATTAACTTTATTATTCTCACAATTATTATTCTTGTTGTTGTTTGACCCTTGGCTTGAAATTTTATATGGAACAAAGTTTTTAATTTCATCTTTTTCCTTGTTAACCTGAATAATAATTAAATCATCACCTTTTCCCTTCAATTTCAAAATCCCTTCCTTCTCAAAATGCTTTAAATATTTAGCTGTCTTCTTCCATGAACTTTTCTTTACATTAACTTCTTCATGGTTTAAAGTTGGTGGTAAGTTCTTCATGATATGATTAGAGATGAAAGTTGAGGCAGTAATTGGTGTATTCAGCGTTTGATCTTGTTTGATTGTATAGTATAATGCTCTTGTCATAAAATGATCAACATTATCCGTGCTTAATTTCTCTAAAACCTCTGCGGTCTCTTTAACATGAACACTATGATTTGAACTTTTCTCTCCGACAGTCTCTTGCGTATCATTAGTAGCAAAAGATGTAGCGTTATTCAACTCTTCATCATGTTGTGTTGTGTTTGTATTGTCATGACTCTCAAGTTGCATAGAATCAGGGATATCTAGTTTCACTTTAAATTCTTTAAACAATCCATCTTCTAAATGATGAATGACTCTAACAGCAACACCACTTTCACCCAGGACACCAGTATCGTTATATTGAGTCAAATCTGCCATCTCTACTACACCAATAGCTAATATCACATTTGGTGAAATTTTATCCACAATGCCACAGATAACATTCTTTTGTAAACGGGAATCAAACGGTGGTACAGTACCTGAGATCATTAAATTGGCACCATTGAAGATATGATCTTGTAACACAATATGATGAGTCAACACAGTAGGAGTCAATCTCGGATATAACCAACAGGTGTAAACTGTTGGATAGATGGTATCGTTATGTTTCTCTTTGAAGAAAATTGGAATGTTACCGTCATCATTAGTGTAAATGGTCCCCTGTGTTACCGTCGACACAAAGTTGGTTTGTTTAATGACGTTTGATTGGAATTTAAATTCAGGGTCATTGAATTGTGTTTGGATCCTTGTCTGTAATTTCTTTCTTTCGGAATTCTTTAAATTGCTTAATGCTTTAACTCTAGGTTCTTTCTTAAACATTGGTAAATATAGTGTTACGTTTTGTTAATAATTCCCTGCCCTATATTCGACTAACATTCCCAATTATATCAGGTGTACTTGCTCAAGTAGAGATGCTGTCAACACGACCTGCAAAAGAAAAATATGTCTTTCTTACAATGACATTTTTATGTGTTGATTATATATTTAGTTTAATCTTTAATTTGTATTTTTTTTTATTTTTGGAGGCTCTCTGAAGTTAGATGAATAGATAAAAAGGATGCACAGGCATATATGGAGAAACATTCAGACTATAGAACATGTTTCAGCAAGGAATTGACAGGGGTACTGTAAGTGCAGCACATATTTTAGCTATCAAGTGAGAGAAAGAGAGAGTGTGTGAGTCATAGAACTCGAAAAAAAACTAAATTAACCAATTGGTTGATTAATTAACACCATTATCATTCTTACCGTATTCATTTCACCTTCTATTGCTGCTCTCTATTCTAGAATGGAATTAGATGGCTCGTTGACACCTAAGGATGAATATTATGCTACCTTTAATAAACAATTAAACGTATATGCTACTAGAGGAGAAAAATCAATTCAAGTGAAGAGACTCGATGAAGATTTTCCTTATGACAAAACCGTTAACGATACAGATAAACATCAAAATCTGGTTTCCTCGATATTTATTAGAGACTTGAATCAAGTGGTCACATATAATTGGGACTTTATCACAGGGAAGTACCTGACCATTTTCTTTAAAGATGGCTCGATTAGAATAAATGATATGCTACAAAATGGTAAATTGGTTGCCTTTTTACGTACAAAATTAAATGACATAGATTTTGGTATTTGGGATAGAATAATAGTTGAAAATGACCGATGTGATGAGAATGAATCAATGCCTTTCAATTATGATATTTTGGGTCTATTACCTAAACTGGTGAAGTATGATCCAAACGGTGAACCTCCCAATATGTCATTACATGTGCCACATATTCCTATTTGGAGAAGTTATAAACAGAAAATTATCGATATCCATCTTTTACATCAATCTGTTACAGATAGTTTTGTACTGGTGGTAAATGGTGACTACATTATTAATTTGCCTAATTCAAATCCTAGTAAGAAACTTTGCAAGATATCAAAGGAAAGAAAGGGATCATATAACTGTTATTATAAGGATGGTTTCATAAAAAAAATTGATATAAGAAATATCCTGAACAACAACAATAATAATAATGATAAGGGGAAATTGTTGACTTTAATACAGACACATTCGTTAATGAAGAATTATTTTACATATTTGAAAAATCACATTAATACCATAGTACAGGATTTAATCTCACCATTTTTAAATTTCACAAACAAACTTAAAGATAAAGAGATACATGGGTTTGATATATATGAACATTTGGTAACGTTATTTTTTGATGGTATAATGTCTGGTGAATTATCAGAGTGGTTAAAGTATTCATTAAGTGAGAAAAACATGGAAACGTTACAAACCATGATCAATCAGGCTTATAAAACGACAACACAGATCTTGATGATGTGTGTTATTCCAGTGCTAGAAAGATTACTTATATTAACTAACCAATTGCAATCAATTATATTATCTTTACAATTGATCAACCAAGGAAAAACAGTTAAGTTGGCACATGTTTCAATAGCAGAAGCTAAACAGATTACAAAGAAATGTCAAGGTCTATTAAAGAAAACCATAGAAAGTATTAAAATTATTACACATGAGAATTCTTTGTTGAAGGTATTATTAGCATGGTTAGATGATAAAAGATGTTCTATTTTAGATGAGGAACATGTAGATAACCTTGATATTAATAGTGACAGTAGTTATGGGTTTCAAATCATGGATGGTCTTGATATAATATTTGGAAGAGATACAGATTATGATATATTAAATAGTCCGATATTTTTGGAAACTATTAAATCGTGTGGAGATCAACTACACAAAATAAATGAATTCTACGTCATAGAATTATTGAATAATGGTATAGTAGTAAGCGATTTTATTCCATTTTTGAATTATATTTATGAACCTAAATCTATTGCATTACTAGATATTAACATGACTAATTTAGGAGGTAATCAAATAATAGTGTATATAGTTAAAATATTGGATAACGAGACCCATCAGATAAAATTAGGTGTGATGGATTGTGAGGATCATAAAGTCAAAAAAGATGTAACTATTCCATATTCAAATATTGAAGATATAACAGGTGTACATATTACAAAAAATATAACCATGAAGGGAGAACATGATGATGGCAATGAAGAAAATGAAAATGTTAATTGGGATACAACAATCTTTGATGATCAAATCAATATCATTACACAGTATCATGGAAATGTATATAAAAAGTACGTTTGTCATCTAGTAAAAGAACCATCATCATCTTTTACAACAGATACAGATTCAAATAGGCAGCACAATCCATTGAAAACACCTATACCAGATATGAAACTTACATTTAATGATGATACTATTATAATTTAAAGAACAAATATCCAATTGAGAACGAATAAAGAAAACAGGATATTTGCACTATTATATATTTTTGCATAATGATAATTATCATAGCCTACGAGAATATTGAAAGGTATACAATATGATCTTGCTAGTTACCCAAACATACATCAATTTGTAACACCACTTTACACACACTTTAGCCGACAATATGTATGTGTGTATCAAGAGGAGGTAGAGATCGATGATCAAGTTGTGACACCTTGCCATTCAGTCAAGATTTTATCACTGCGATTGTGTCTTTCAGAAGAGAGAAAACACAAACAGAGAAAAAAATATGTAGATAAAAAAAAATTCTTTTTTTAGATATTCATCACTTCTACACACACGAAATACGCATTTATATAGACAGCTTTTTGATAAGAACAGAAAACCTACGAGATTGTAAGTGGTTTCGTTAGAGAAGGTCTATCCTAATTGAATGTGTTTTCAATTGATTAGTTCATAGTTAGCACAAATTTAGATTATATACAATTTTACTACAAAAAGAGATATCAGCTTTTGAAAATATAGTCGTTTTTGACAAATAAAAACAGATATCAACCAACTTCTGTACAAGTCATTATCAAAGATTAGTTTTTACCAAACTTTTGTTTATATTGAAAGATGGGTAAGAAGGATAAAAGACGGAAAAGAATGAAAAATTTCGTTCAAAACAAGCAACGACAAGAAAAAGCTAAACAAGGTCCAGTTCTATCTGCAATCGAAGATAAAAACAGTAATAATATTAATAATAATAATTATTATTATAATAATACTGATAATAATAATGGCACCACAACATTACAATCACAGACCATTGTCCATAATATAACTACCACAAACACACTTCCAGATAACAGTACTATTACAGAAAATACGGCATTAAACGTTGTAACTGATACATATGAATCTATTACACCTGTAGATGACACGATTCATAATTCTCCATCCCAATCATTGTCAACACCATCACCACCTCTAAACATAGGATCATCTATTGAGAATAATGACACTGCATCATTATCTGAACAACAACAACAACAAGTATCTAATAATTCCAATATGACACCCCATAGTCTGACCGTTCCTTCTTCTATTCATGGCAGTTTAGCCCCAATAGATCCAATGAATTCTGAGATTCCCAACGTTAGTAGCATCCCAGAATTAGACTTAGACGATCAGGAAGAGACTGGTGATATAAACAGAAAGAAAGTAAGATCTACCATTTTGTTGACTCCAGTGAGGAAATGGGCATCTATTGGTATTATCTATTTACTTTCGATAGTCATTGGATTTGATTTGGGGAAAACTTGGATTTATCAATCAACTTTATCTTCTAAATTTCAGCAATTTTACAACACTTCACAATTGTTAACATTCGTTGTCTTAGGGTATTGGTTACAAAATCATTTCAGAGCAAACTTGTCTATTAGAAACCATATAATTGTTGTTTCTATATTGGAAATGTTTAGTTTTTTCACTTTGGATTGGGCACCCTGTTTTCCATTATTATTAATGTCGAGATTATTGACAGGTATATTAGTTGGGTTATTCTTTAGAGAGAGTCTAATATTTTTTGAGAATATTGGACCCATTAGATATAGGGTCCCTTCCCACATCTATCTTGGTATCTTATACGTTACTTTCTTTAATAATTCTATTTGCAATTGGCTATTTTATGGTGCAATTTGTTTAATCGTGGTTTCAAGTTTTATTGTTTTACCAAATACAAAGAGTCAAATTGAAATATCATCATATTTGATCAATAGACAGAGTTTGTCTGTAGTGGTATGTTATATTATTATTCAATTCTTATTGAGTTTCATGAAGAATCCTTACAAATTTATTTTAGCCTTTGTAATAGCCATTCCATTATACGTTTATATTGACAATTCATCTGGAAGTAAAGGAACAACATATTTGTCTTCTACCTCTTCTTCTTCTCCTTCTTCTTCATTCTTATTATTGTCAAATTCTGGTCAAGACAAATTAGCCATAGTTTCAAGAATAGTGGTCTTATTGTTAGCAACAATCAGTTTCTATTCACTACCTATTTATTTAGATATTTTCCAAGAAGATTACGATAGAGTTTACTGTTTATTGTTTGGTGTATTATTTGGATCTATTTTATTAGGTCATATATCGTATAGAGTGGCACTTTTCACCTTCATCTTGACCTTATTAGATATTATAATTACAGGTATCGATGCATTGAATGTATTCATTGAAATGTTGTTAGTTGTGGCAGTGGGATGTTTTGTTATCATGTATATGAACACCAAACCGCTACAGAGGGGTATATCGAATAATTATACTTTTGAGACAATAATAATAATATCAGGTCTAATAGTAGCCGATGCATTAGTACATGTATATCCGAAAAGATTAATCTACGACGGTTTAATGGAGGCAAAATCAAAGAAGCATCCATACAACGAAATTCTCGAAATTGTAAGTCATTCAGATAAATCAGTTGAATGGATACGCAATAGTGCGCCTACGTTTGCTTTGAAGATTATTAAATCTTGTTACAAGAAATCGTTTACGACAATTTGGTTGGTATCAGGAATCCTTTCTGTTCTTGCATTTGTTTTAACTGTTATCACAAAACATTTAGAATAGTCTTCTGGTACTCTTTTTTCAAAGAAAACAAATAACAAAAAAAAAAATAAAATAAAATAAAAAAGAATTTGATGATATATATCATTATATAGAGAATAATGATAACAGTCTGTCATTGTGTAATCTTTTTTTTTATTTCTACATAACAAAGATGAAATTTTGTTCAAGATTTCATATATAGAATCTCTATTTCTCCGATTACCTAGTCGTGAGAGATCAGGCATTGCTTAATCATCATGCTTAGTCATACACAGTGGTTCTTACTCATCTAGTTGTTTGTTTGTTTGTTTGTATATTTATTTCTTTTATTTTTTTTTATTCTCTTTCATCGCATATCTAAATAATTATTCATCAACCTCTGTTTGGTCTCTCTCTCTCTCTCTGTTTGGGTAAAGAAAAAACAATTTACCAATGAGATCGCGGAGTTCGAGAAAAAACAAAACGACACGAAGTCGAATTTTCCCATTCTTCTTTCCTTTGTCTCCTCTATCACCGAAAAAAAACCACACAATTCACTGAATGAAAAATGTTCCCCGCTCTGTTTAACTCATTCTTTTTTTTTTGAGTTCATTGAAAGTATAAAAACCAAAAGAAAAATCCGCTCGAGCAAAGAAGGAGCCCCTGTTGAGGGGGCAATCTGTTTGAAGCAGGGAGCAGTTAACGGTTCTCGAGGCTGTTGGTTGGGTTCTTCGTTCATGCCTCTCTGTCTATCTATCTGTCTGTCTGTCTGTCTGTCTGTGTTTGCTGTGCTCGAAGGACTTTCTGTCTCACCTGCCATCCCCTTCCTTGTTTATGTCCCGTTTACTTTGACAGCATTGGTGCATTTTGTACATGCGCAGATATGGTTTGCTGATGTATATGTATATATATATATACATATATCTTTTCTTATTAAAACCCGCTTGGTTCTTGTAATATACGTTATTTTATAGTTTTAGATGTTTTAACTTCTTATATGTAGTATGTTTTTTTAATCTCCTCACCCATTTTTTGACGTGTAGCTCTTTGTGTACCTTATTGACAAGAGAGCCGGTGTGGGAAAAAACGTTCTACCAATAAATTACACAGTAAATACAGACACATAGTTTACTTATCATTACTAATATCGATTGCACAAAATGTTCCGCTTACAACTTTCTAAAGCTACCCAGAGAGCAGGTTCTAGATTATTATTACAACAAAGAGCTTATTCCACCGGTGGTCGTATTGGTCCAAACTTCTATGTTTCCGAATTAAAGAACAGATTTAGTGGTGTTTTCCTATGGGCCGGTACGTTAACTTTACTATTGGGCTGGCCAGCTGCTTTCTACATATATCATAAGAAAGTTAATGCTTTACCTGACTTATAAGTAAGAGCTTTAATCAATTTAAAGAAAAACAAAATAAAAAAGAAAACATTAACAATTTGAATTTTAAGGAAAAAAAAAATAAAACAGATATATATATGTATATGTATATATAATTACTCTTTTATTTGTTTATTTATTTATTTTTATACATATTCCAATACTATCTCTTCTCTCTAAACTTAGTTTCTTTAAAATACACTTTATTTTCTCTAATTTTATTTCCTTTTATTTATTAGCTTCTGTCATTATGATTGTTCTTTTACGTGTATGTATTTAGATATATATATGTATATGTATGTATATATTCCCCCCCCTCCTTTGTAGTCTATTTATAATACAACATTAAAACTTTAATATATTTTTTGTCTTAATGTAAGCTTTTTGCAGTAATGTCCTATTTTTTTTTTGTTTTTATTATTTCTTGGTATCTCTGTTCATTTATCATTTTCTTATATTATTATTATTATTATTATTATTATAATTATAATTATTATTATTATTATTATTATTATTATTATTATTATTATTATTATTATTATTATTATTATTATAATTATTATTATTATTATTATTATTATTATTATTATTATAATTATTATTATTATTATAATTATTATTATTATTATAATTATTATAATTATTATAATTAAACCTGTATAAAAACATGTATATAAATGGTATATTTGATAATACAATCTTAACATTAAATATATTACAAGTGTAAAGTAAAGTGTCTTCTCTGGTGCTTTTTTTTTTTTTGCTTTATGTATATACTTTAACTGGGATTTGGACGAGCTTTAGGTCCCCAATTTTTGGTGGGATTCTCTTGATACTTAACAATTTTCAATTTTCTTAATTTCTCTATCTTACCACTTAATTCATTTTCTTCAAATGACAATTTCGATGGATCAAACAGTTTGTTTTCATCATCTTCCTTTGGTAACCAAGTATCCATATTTTGTATAATCTTGTAGCCTGTGCCTCTTTCGTTCATCTTAGATACATCTTTGTCAGGTTCACACTGTCTTAAAACATACCAAATGGCATCCCATGGTGCATCAGTCTTCAATGATGATGGTTGTGCATGTGTCATAGAACAATCATAGCCCAATGACCCAAGACCTGCAGCTACTTTTCTTAATGGTGGGACTTGTAATTTTAAGATTGAGGAGACAACATTAGGACTGAAATAGAATGGTGAATCAGGTAATTCGTTCTTAGCCAAAGTCAACATTCCCTCGATTCTTTTCCTTGTACCATACGTGTCGTCCATATCTTTATGTTCCACTTTATTGATCCTTAAAACTTCTTCTACAAATTCTTTGTTATGTAATGGACCAGCATACATCGGACCAGCTAAATGGTATGTACCGCCACAGAACTTACATTTGTGATCCACTGGTGGGCCCTGTGCAACACTGTATTTGATTATATGTTTCAATTTTTTTTTGCCCTCGCGTTCAGTCTTTCTGCCCAGCGGTTGATTATGATAGGATCCACACTGAGTACAATGATAGGTTATCATTGTTTTGGACTGTAAATCCTTGACTGAGATTGGACTAGTCTTAACTTTAACAAAGACACGCACGTAGAAATCTATACTCAGGCATAACAAGGGTTCCACAGTCTTCTTATACTTGGCAGCACTTTGATTCAATAGATTCAATACCAACCTTAGTGCAGACTCATGTGTGGCTTCATGCGACACAAGATTGACACCGCCATAGAGAGCAAAACATTTCTCTGGATACCCATTCCCAGCAAGGACAGCTAAATCTGTACAAGTGACCAACATTAGACCATCTTCATCTATTGTCTGTAACGCTGCATCGACAAACGGTGTCACAGTTCCATATGGATCCAAATCAATGACATGATATTTGACCTTTTCTGCCTTGTTTCTGTACATTAAAACGTTAGCATCGTCCATATTGGCTTTTACTACATGACCAACTTTATTATATTGAATGTTTCTGTTGATAGATTCTACGGCAGCAGGCAACAAATCATTAGCTACAATTTCTTTGACATGAGGGATCTCATGTGCATATCTTATGGCACGAAGCCCAGTGGCAGATAACGCTTCAAGGATCCTTATGTAGTCAGTATCTTTGGAAGTGTCAATTGGTTCACCATTATCTAATTTTCTACGTTTTCTATTTCTTTTACTTTTGCTGTCGTTGGAATTACTACTATTATTAATCTTTTGTCCGTATAAATTGTCCCATGCTTTAATACAAGTAACACTTAAATCTCTATTGAATTGTTGAATTGGGTTATAAAAGACGGTTTCCTTTTTGGGAAATAATATTTGTGCTTTCCCCTCCTTAACAATATTATAATCATCAACATTGATAGTCTTACTAGAATCCGATGAAGAAGAGGGAAGAGAATTATTATTATTGTTGTTGTTGTTGGTCTTATTACCGGAGAATGTTGTTTTCACTTTATTAAATGCAGCACGCAACATTGTAAAATGAGGTTTCCTTTTGTAAAGGATCATTTGATTGGGAGGGGAGCATAATAACAATACAGGTAATTATAACGAATTGTAACTACAAAAGTTGATACAAAGAGATATATTAATACGTATATATATATTTGTATATGTTTTGAGATGACCTCAATTTTTTATTTATTTAATGTATTATCTTAAAATTTTTCAATCTAACAGTGAATTAAAAAAAAAAAGAAAAGAAAAGAAAAATACACGGATACACCAATCCCGACCGGAATGCACCACGGAATGTAGAAGCCGTCACAGGGATTTTATCTGAAAATTGAAACAAAGAGAGAGAACTGAAAGATATGCTGAAATATAAGCCTGTGGTTATTGTAATGAACAATTTTGAAAAGATCAACTGAACAAACTTGAAGCACATATGTATATGTGTATATTCATTATCAATCTAGGTGACAAAAAGAAGAGGATAATAAATAGTAGCATAAGCTAAGATTAGAATAACTAAAAACATTACAGACCGTACATTTCACACCAATACATAATGCCACCAAAGGGTTGGAGAAAGGATGCACAAGGAAATTATCCGGTTCAATCGTTCATTAAAGAACAAGAGAAATTGACAATAGACGATTTGTTGTTCCCCAAAAGTTCTATATTAAATTTAGCGAAAGAAGTACAAATGGAGAATAATCCAAATAGAAAATTGGTGATCACTAAAGATGCGTCGTTGGCGTTACAAAGAAGCGCTACTGTATTTGTAAGTCATCTGTTGGTATTTGCTAGAGAGATAGCAAAGGATCAAAACAGGAAAAGTTGCAATGTGGATGATATCTTGATGGCATTAGATCAGATTGGTCATCCTGGTTTAAAAAATATTGTAAGTTCTAAACTTGATCAATACCAAAGGACTATGAATGAAAGAAAACAACTTAAATTGAAGCAAAAACAAGAAAATGAACAAAATAATAATGCTAATGATAGTAGTAGTAATACTAATAGTAATGGGGATATACACGTACTACAAGATAAAAATTATGGAAACAGTACAGAGGTACAGGAAGATGGAGATGATAGTAATGAATCGAATAAGAGACAAAAGAAAGATGAATGATAATGAAACTGATCTACCACAGATTTGAAAATTATCCAATATATTGTAAGATATATGACATCCTTATTATGGGAAATAAAAATAACCCCAATGATAAATATATTTTTTTTTTGCATTTTAAATAAGAACACTAATTTTTTTTTTCTTCAATTGTTATCAGTTGTGTTATATATATATAGATATTATTTTGACAACTTAACATGGGATAGACAAATAACTGTTGAATAAGATTGGTTATTATTGTTGGTCTTTTACTGTAAACAAGATCTTAATATTTATTTGTATATGAGTATAAGATGTAAATACTTGGATCAGAGGCTTGGTGTGTATTGGCCAAGTAACAATCAATCTTCATAAAAATAGATACGCCTTGTCTTAATAATGAATGATTTGGTCGTGTTTCCAGTGGGCACTATCAAAATTTTATATCTTAGGTTTTTTTTTTAGATTTTTTTTTCTTTTGCCCATTGTTTTGTTACAAAACATTAAAATAACAAAAGAAAAAACAAAACATGACAAAAACAAAACATAACATAACAAAACTTACATGACGACATAATACATTTACTACAAACCTACTTCCCAGATATTATTCTCTTTTAACAATTGCATTCTTTTGTCTGTATTGTCTCCACCGTACATACTGTGATAGGACACACAATGCCAATCAACTTATTGTTGTTCCATTATTATCTTCTTTTTGTTTCCTTAAAAAAACAAAACAACAGAAAACAAAAAGAAAAAAAAAACAAATGTTTTTAGGGGAATGATGTTGGTGTCGTTGTTGTTTTTGTTCCATTTCTTTCTATTGTTTATTTTTTACTGCATAAATTTCTTAATCAAAAAAAAAAATATAAATTCTGATCAGTATATTAAATTTAAAAGAAATAAATAAATAATTAATTAATTAATTAAATAAGTAAAAAAGATACATTTATACACCGACTACATCCCTTTTCCTGAGAGAGGAGATGATATTGAAAAATAAAGAAAGACTGGTAACCTTTTAGATACCATCACTTCCACCATCACTGTTACTGTTACTAACAGCGTCATAATACAAATATTTTAAAATCTCATCTTTTCTATCTGACTATTCCTATAGGAGAGTCATTGGCAAAACATCCATACACATATCGAGTCCTTTTTTTTTTTAAAAAAAAATAATATATATATATATAAATAAATAAAACGACTCTACTAGTTTTGGTTACATAGATAGATAGATAGATATTTGGTGTTTATAAGAACATATTACCTTCAAAACTAAAAAATCCTCTTTAATATATCACATCCACTACACCAATTTTCTTTCTTTTTTTTTTTTTCTCTTTTTTTTTTGTAATTCATCGTTTTCTTTTGTTTTGTGTAAGTGAGTGAGAGTGCTAAGTCATATACATATATATTTGTTATTTTTCCTAATACTACTATATTGCTATTATGAACACATTAGAAAACACAATCATTCCGACAAAAGATACTTTCATGGAAAAGAATGATCCTTTGAAAGGTTCAACAAATAAAGAAAGAACTCCCAGAATAATTGCACAACCATCCGATAATCAAATTATTCCAAATATCAATGACGCTATCAAAAAAAATATAAAATATTTGGATAGAGATCAAGGAGAGCGGCACTATCATTATCGCGCTCCTTCACACGAGGAAGAAACTAATAATAATAATAATAATAATAATAATAATAATAAAACAGATTTAACTATTAATCAACTATTATTAAAAGACCTTTCAAATGATGCTGAAGATATATCAAACGTCAATGTTGAAAGATTATCTAAGTCAAGAAACCATCCTTACAACACAAATACTAATTCAACCACCACACCAAATATCAATACTAATGAAAGGGTTAATAGGGTAGATAAAACTCTGGGGATAAAGAATGGTAAAAAAATTGTAAAAGATATATCTCCATTATCTAATGAAAGAGATTATCATCAAGAAGGAGACAAAATAACATCAAACAGAAACAGACATTTCTATAGGACTTCATTAGGTGATTGGGTTTTCCAAGAAACCGTTGGAGCTGGATCCATGGGAAAAGTTAAATTAGCAAAACACAGTTATACTGGTGAGTTATGTGCTATTAAAGTAGTTAACCGAGCCACCAAGATATTCTTAAATAAACAACAGAGTTTACCTAACCCTAAGAATAAAGAGGAGATTCAAGACAGAGAGAAAAGATTACAAAAGGAGATTTCAAGAGATAGGAGAACAATCAGAGAAGCCTCTTTAGGGCAAGTATTGTATCATCCAAATATATGCAAACTATATGAAATATGTACATTGTCAAACCATTTTTATATGGTTTTTGAATATGTCTCTGGCGGTCAGCTTTTAGATTATATCATTCAACATGGTTCTTTGAAAGAAAATATGGCTAGAAAGATTGCACGTAGTATAGCAGGTGCATTAGAATATTTACATGCAAATAACGTAGTGCATAGAGATTTGAAAATAGAAAATGTTATGATCTCTAATGATGGTGCAATTAAATTGATTGATTTTGGATTATCAAACCTTTATAATAAATCTGATCATTTGAATACATTTTGTGGATCTCTTTATTTTGCAGCCCCTGAATTATTACGTGCTCAACCTTATATTGGACCGGAGATTGACATTTGGTCCTTTGGTGTTATACTTTATGTCCTTGTATGTGGGAAAGTCCCATTTGACGACGAAAATTCAAGTGTCTTACATGATAAAATTAAAAGAGGTAAAGTTTATTACCCATCCTTTTTATCTATTGAAGTTATATCACTATTAACAAGAATGCTTGTAGTAAATCCTCTAAATAGAGCAACTTTAAAAGAAGTGGTTAACCATCACTGGATGATTCATGGATATCATGGACATATAGTAGAATCTCATCTAAAATGGAGAACTCCGTTGACTCCATCAAATATCGATAATAAAGTATTGAATGAAATGTATCATCTGGAATTTATTGACAATATTATAGAAACAAGGGAAAAAATTATCAATATAATCAATGATGATGAATATATCAACCGTTCAATTGAACATGAAAAACTATATTCATATGCACATTTAAATTCAAATTGCCAAAAAATTAATTTGGCATTCGATGATCCACTAATGGCATATCATCCATTATTGTCGATCTACCATCTGATTTTGGAATGGTTACAAAGAAAGGGTAACATATCAAATGAAGACATGACAGGCAATAGTCTAGTATATGATTTCACAAATATTGATGATGAAAATATTGAAACTAAATCTGAACCAATGTTAAAGCGAACTACCCAAAAACTTGAAATTAAGACTAGTACCTACAAGAAAGATAAATCTGATAATTCCAATCATAACACAACAACTGTACCTTCAACATCAAACCAAGATGAAAATAGGGAAAATAAAATAATTACTGTAACTATCAAAGATACTCAAGAATTAGATCGTCCCAAACATATTTTAATACCACCAAAGTTAACTGCTAAAGCTAAAGTATATACCTCACCAACTAAGAAATATCATTTTGACCCCTCAGATAATGCTATTCCAACTGTAAACTCAGTTTTGAATAAAAACGATTCTATTAGCAAACATAAAGACACTGTGAAAGAAACACCGCCTCCAAATAATCAGGAGAGAAGAAAGATAAGTAATATGTTAAGAAGATTATCTCTCAAGGTGACCCCTAACAGCAAAGAGGAATGGTCAAGTATACCCACATCTCAAGGCAATTTTAACCAACAGAAACATAATATGTTAGATCATTTTACTCATTTGAAGAAGAATTTAGAATCAGAAAATAAACACCATAGAACATTGTCTGAAAATGATGGTACCACAAGGAAGATTATTAATTTATTAAACAACAATAACAATTTTATATTCAACAAGAAGAACAACGCCATTGGCGAGAGTAAAGACCATCTAAATGACGATCATTTTACCAAGTTAGAACAATCGTCAAGTGATAATAAAAGATTTCTCCCAACCTTTGACTCTCAAACTCATTTTGATACTATCCATGAAAGCAACAAAAACAGAAAGAGAACTATGTCAGTAGGTCATCCACACCATGATACATTGAATTCCTTGAGACCTGTTCTACCAAATAATGAAAATGCTATTGCTAGTAATGTTTTTCATAACTCAACTAAAAATGATTCTAGGAATGATCCAGAAGATCGTTCTAATACTGAAATGTTTGACCGAGGTCAAAAAGATTCAAATGGATATTCTTCGAGGCTTGGTAGTAATCAGTACATGCTTATTAAAGATCTTAGTGATTCTGAAATTATTGAGAATGCAAGGAAAGCTCCGTTAGGCAGTATGCCGTCCATAGATTACCCACGTTCTTTATTTCTAAGAGGATTTTTTTCTGTTCAAACAACTTCCTCTAAGCCTTTACCCATAGTAAGATATAAAATTATTAAGGTTTTACAGGAAATGAATATTGGATTCCAAGAGGTTAAAGGCGGATTTGCGTGTACATATATGTTGTTTTCTAATCCAACAGAGGACAACGATCCAACAGTTACAATCAATAATAAGACAGATTTAGTAGATATACAACATGAAGTTAACCGAAGAAATTCTTATGAAGATAACAATTCAGCAGTAAGTAATAAGTCTGTTGTTGCTCCTGATTCTGACTCAGGAAATATAAATATTAACAACACAACAATGACCCAAGATATGTATTCAAAAGAATCCTCCAATTCTTCTGATTTACCTATTCGAATCTATAATGGTACTCATGCATCGCCTGATAATTTATCTACCGTTAAAAATTATGAAACTAATGGCTCAACATCCTTTACTTTTGAGAATAGTTCAAATCCGTTACATCTTGTACCGTCCGGAGAAAATGATTATACAATAAGACTGAGTAAAAGAGAAAGAGTGAAATTTGAAATACATATTGTTAAAGTAAAAATTATAAATATGGCTGGCGTTCATTTTAAAAAAGTTAGCGGTAATACATGGGTTTACAAAGACATTGCTGGTAAAATTCTTAAGAATTTGCAATTATAGCTTTGACTATTGTCCAGTATATTGCTATTTATTATGTTTTGCACTTTACTAACAAGACCAAACAAAAGATAAAATTGAAACAATAGAAGTTTATTATTATAAAAACTTATCTTACCTAATAAAAATAATACTAATCCATTAATCATACTGTTGACATACACCATCATATGCTTTTGTAATATGAAAAGCCATACTTTAATACATAATGTTATAATTTCACTCCATAAAGCTTGAATAATGATATGCTTTCTACGGATCTAATTGTGTCACCAGTGTTACCCTTTCAAAGGTTTATAGGATTATATGATATATGTTAGTACTACAAGTTCGATATGGTTGTTGATGATCATTTTTGACATGATGCGATCTCAAAGTATTAAATCTAATCTTTAAAAAATGATAGCTTAGAATACACCATGTATTCGTCAACTAGTATATAATATACATTTGATATATTATTATTCTTATTATATAATATTTGTATTTTATGTATTTAAAAAGCAAATTAAAATACTTGTTTTCTTTCAACTATCCATGAGTATTTAACCTCTCTAATTCCTGTTGTAAGGCAAGTAACCATGTATCTCTATCACTCCTGGATTTTGCCATAAATGTCATAGTCTTGAATTGAAAATATATTTTAACATGTTTTTTATTTAACACCCTGTTATAGATATCGACATCTTCTTTACTATCCCTATATTTTTTGTCTCTATAATTTCTCTTATACCTATGCTTAATTGGATCCTTCCTTCCAAAGTAAATCGAAAAGCAACGACTATTGTTCTCCTCTTCAGAACCCCAGCCATCTTCAAATAACTTTGGTGTTACATTAAAACCTGGATTAGCCGAGTCAAATGTACAATCATCGTTGATTAACTCTGAAGAGCAGGCAGTTCCAGAATAAGCATAACAATTTTCAATAGAAATCGTTTGATAATGCTCATATTGGTATAACAAATTTTTCTTGCGTGAATATAAAAGAGAAAATAGCATTATAAATCCAGGGATTAGAATCACAAAATATTTATGAAAAGATGAGTGTTTTTTTACTTTTTGGAATAGCAATCCTTTCTGAATTATTGACCGTAATAATGATATATTATTCATACCAAACCTTGTTTCTTTTGAAGTTTGCTCAGTTAATGAGGTATGTGATGCACTGTTATGCATTTTCCTTACGTTCTGTAATTTAATAAACTTTTCATGATTCCAATAATTCATCATATTCTTTAATGACACAGCCCACATTTCTGTTATTTGTAGCGTGGGCCCCATCAAATAAATAATTTCATTATTTTTCATTATTATCTTTAATAAACAACGTTTTAATCCAAAAGTGCTATTTTCCTTCTTCCAAAATGTGTGGTACGCAATTGCTAAAGTCTTTAAAGTAGCTGAATCGACATCAATGACATGGGTTACATTTTCAATATTATTTATGTCGATTATTCCATCAGATTTTAATATTCTCAACAATTTAGTATTATAACATTTGAAGGCAAAATAATCATTATTCTTGAACTGCGCATTATCCAAGGAAGGGATAAACCATTTAAATAATCCTCTTTTATCTAAATCGTAGGGTGTTTGCTTATAAACTAATGGAATCCTATCAAGTTTTCCCCATTGTGAGGAAATATTTAGTATAGAACCCATTTTATCAGTTTTAATATTCCTTGGTAGTAATGGTGAACATTTATATGAACTTGTACAAAATAGTAAATTATCTGAAGTAAAGATATAGTAAAGCTTAAATTTTTCCTTTTTGAACATATTAAAACAAATTTCTTTGTTACAATTAATCTTTACTAGAAAACCTTCTATAGGGGTCGGTTCTTCAATTGGTTTTGACCTCACTCCCTCATAATAATACAGGTAATGACTACAGCTTCTATATTCTAGTTGATGACTGTTAACCAAGGCAAAATAATTTTTTAAAAAATTTGAATCATTGCTAGGGTACCATTCAATTCTATTATTAATCTTCCAATTACACCTTGTATTACTATAGAAATTGCTTAAATTTTTAAATTGTGTCATTTTAGTTTGAGTAGTCAATTTCTTCAAAATAACCACATCCAAATATCTCACCAGTGGACATGGAAATACATAGAGACCACTTTCTGAGAATGCTAATTTAACTATATTTTGTTCCTGTTTTTCTATCATCTCTAAAAATTGAAATATTGTTAGATTTAGTTTAACATTCAATGCTAATTTAATCTCGGGTACTTTCACTGTAATAGTCTTAGTTATACTAGGCTTTTTGAAGTATTGGTCTAAAGTATTGAACCACTTAAAAGAAGTACTCACCAATTTACATTGAAGGATAAATATTTCGATATGCTTTATTAAAAATTTCCCTCCTGTTCCTTCATGTATAAACATGGCATTTTGAATAACAACAGTCTTGTCAAGTAAACTATAGAAGTTAATAACTGAAGAGGAGTTTAAAGATATTATCAAAGTAGGTTTACGAGAGTTTGATACGTCCCCAACAAATTTGTAATTTTCTTTTTTGTAACATTTTATAATCAAAGGATACCCAACTTCACTTGTTTCAGTCAATACTGCAAAATATTCACACCAACGTTCATCAATTCTTGTATCAATAGTTTCATCTTCATTGAAAGTCTTACTGGGTGATTTGTTCATTAATCCAATTTTCTGCATAACCAATAAGTCACCTGAAAGTAGCTTATGACATTGATAATTTTGGGACATTGTATATTTTTTGGTATTAAAGGTTAATGGATTACTATCAATATGATTACTCATAGTAATAGAGTGATTATTCTTAAGTAGTTCCAGATTATTTATTTCGGATAATGAATGATTTAATTCTAATGATTCACCTAAATTTGCTTCTCCTATTGGCTTTAATAACTTCAATAATTTATGCTTGTTATCAATATTTTTTCTAATAATATTCTTTAATTTATTAATCTTTGTATATTTTAATCTGTCTTTATTATAAGCTTGTTTATAACTCTTTTTTCGTTTCCTTCTTTCTGTATACTTAATATCTAACCAATTCTTCACCGTATTATCCTTGAACTGACCTTTGAGATCATTGCATTTTTCATTTAATTCTTTAATAGGCAACTTTTCTGAATTAGATCTTTTTATATTCAATAAATCTATATTTGTTCTTGAATAAGTAGCTATACGTGTCCCTGTAGAATGTCGTCTAAACAACTTTTTATCAGAAGACACTGCAAAGCCCCAAATTTGTGTATCTTTTTTTTCAATTGAACGCGATAAGACATGCTGATTAGAATCAACTCTAACCAATTCATTGTTATCCAGTACACCTTTTAAAAGTTTCATATTCGGTATTTTATCTTTCTTTCTAGTGTTAAATCTAGGCTTTCCTTTTAGTACTGCATATATATTTTTATTATATATTCTTTTATATCCATGCAAAGTCAATTGCTTCATTCTTTCTCTTAACTTCCTTGTATAACAACATTTGAAAAACTTCCAAAAGTGACTTTGCTGTTCTTGGTACCAATATTTCGGGATACCTCCTAACAGTAATGTTTTTGAAGCTTGAGATATTTCCCAAGGTGTTGCATATGTTAAACGAAATCCAGTGAAAGATTGACGTGATATAGTTTTTATTTCATACTTAGTGAGACTCTTTGGAGTACGAATATACCGAAGAAATTGTTCATCACTGGAGATAATTCTAAAAATATCTTCGTTTTCACACATAACCTAAATTCATTAGTCTTCTTAGTTACTACTACCAATAAGACAATTCAAAGAATGTTTACGGAATACATCTTTATAAAACAACAGCTTTGCTCTGAATATATTTTTTAATTTTGTGACACATTACTTTTTCAATGGGTTATAAAAATACTTTTAATTTTTTTTTCTACAAAAAAATAACCATATAGAATAGTAAAATTTCATTCAACCAGTAATTAGTCAAAAAACTTTTAGAGAAAATTACAGTTGTATTCTGTTCCAATTCTACCGACATGAAAAGAAGTAAATTTAATTGTACCTAAAATTAGTAGTATTCGTCATAATTAAATCTATCTAAAACTAGTGGAGCAATAATAGTCCAATTATAAAGACCATAACAAATCCATGCACTGACTATTTTTACCCAAGAGTAAAAATAGGTTCTACCAACTGGAATAAAATCCCCTACATCATCTTTCCCAACATTTATTGTTAATAACATGGCAATCCATTGGGTAGCAAGGAAGAAAATAACATGGAATAATGTATAGTTATATTTAGTACCAGAGTATTCTTCATCTTTTGCTCCATTCTCACCTTCATTATTAGACTCAGATGTGGAATTGTGAGCGCTTGGTTGAATCATCCACATTGCATCATATAATGCGCTTTCAGGAAGGGATCCTTCATCTACGGCCTGCTTGATAGCTTCAAAACGTAGTTGATTTCTAGTTTGACCAGACAACCCTTCATATTCAATTTCATCATTATCATTTAAAAATATTTGACCATTTGGGTTATTACCTTGGAGGGCACGATTAGCGGCTGCTCTTGTTGTAGTATAAGCAATTGCAATAAATGTGAAAATAGAACCAACAATAATACTGAGGTTTCTGGTCCCACTATTTCTTACTAATGGGTTACACATCTTATCGTCTGGTTCAGAAGCCATAGCACTTAATGTCAAATATGTACAGTACATAGAAACCATACTACTTTGAGCTAAGCCTACACCTGGATTAGCTTCTTGTATTTTGGGGTTAATAGATAATGCAACACTTATTATAGAAAAGATTATATTAGCTATAATTGCAGTTTTATTCATATGACACTGATCACCAGCAAAAAAAATGAACATTGCTACGGTCATCCCCAATGATATTGTAAACATTCCAGCAGTGCTTAGTACCAAAAATTTTTGCCACAGTGGAGAATTTTCATCTTCTAATTCTACATGATAAATGCAGGTTTCCACCCATTCATGAGCAAAATCTACCATTAGTATTAGCCCAATAAGTATGAAAATGGATCCACTGGGTACTGAAATCCATTTTGAAAAGAAAACATAGAAATTATTGGGTAAAAAAAATGCCAAAATAACCAACAATAGATATACTATAAATTTTAGGGACCACCAAGAATTTTGTAATGAAGCTCTACTATCTCTTGTTGATTTTACTCCTATTAAGAGTATAGCCATGATGACATGGAGTATACCTAAAGCAAAATTTAATCTGTGTACGGTGAAGAAACCACATTCACCAGTCGATGTACATGTCTTATCTGGCCACAGGAATGATTTATTAGCGGACATGGAAACCCAGGAAATAACTGAATTAAACAGTAATGCAGTTGTATACAGCAATCTTGTACCCAATGAGGAAGAACCCGCAACATTAAATAATTTGGATAACATGTTTGAGCAACACCCTCCAAGACATGACGCCAAGAAAGAACTACCCATGGTAATCGGAAGTGATATGATAGAACCCATCTTTCTATATATTTCTATATTTTTTAGATTTAATTTTGTTTAAATTCTATTCCTTTATATATATATATATATATTTCAACTTGAATGTTTAGCTCTTTTATATCTTTTTTCCACTCTCTTTAAGTAACTTTGAACTGTTATATTTGTTTTAAGTCAATGTAAAGATGGAGTTCAATGAGGTCTTTCCATCACAACTAGTCTTTTATTTGTCAGGCTACTTACAGATTCTGCTTTAATTTCTGGTCAACTCCCCCAACATTTAGTTATTCTACGTTCATCATTATTTTTTTTTTTTTTTTTGCTATTTTTCTTCTATCTTAATCTTTAAAAATGTATAATAATTAATAACGATGTAAAAGTGAGGTGAGACAGTAAATGAGAGAGGCTGTGGAAAGATGAAGTCAATGCAACATGAGATCTGGTTAGGAACATGTAACAGCTAAATTCTAGTTTATCCCTTCAGAGTGGGGCTACATGTAGTACTCTTTCACTAGCATAGGGACAAAGAGAGTACTCTCTCTGTATATAAGAACGAAAGCAAAGAACAAGCAAAAAAAAAAAAAAAAGAAAGAAAGGGAAACAAAAGTATGTCTCTTGATTTATTAATAATATGCACGCATCAAAATATTATCGAATTGGGTTCTCTATATACTCCAACTCCTGCTATTACAATCACACTGGATACCAATGGCACTGCATATATTGATCAATTAAAACATGCCATCTATGATTATTTGAAAAAAATGGAAATGAGCAAAATAAATTATACCCATAGTCATAATGTTTTAAATTTGGGTGTTTTATATACCGAGGGTATCCTGTTCTCAATGAGGGAAAGAAAAGAAATTTATAGGTTAATTATATCTTATTTTAAATTCCGTTTTATAGAATTTATGCCAAATCCCTTCTTGTATTGTTTTGGCAATAATGTTGCAAATGCTATTATTGTTGATATAGAATATGATATGATTATTGGAACCCCCATCTATGAATATACTTTACTTGATGAATATATATGTGTCTCAACTAGGTCTATACAAAATGTAGCAGATGAGGATCAAAAATCAATATGCACGTTATTATTTGGTGATGATATCAACAACAACAACAATAATAATAGTAACAGCAAGTCAACACATCATAATTACAATTATGAACCAAATGATCAAAGCATATGCATGATGATTGATAAGTTTCAAAGAGTTTTACCAATTGATATCCGTAAAACTTTGACACAGAATGTTATACTCAATGGTTACTATAAGAAGCTGTTATTAGATTATTCTCAACATATGAGAACTTTTTTTAAAATTAATTCAAAATTGGACAAGTCTCTTTGGTCTTGTTCAATGGTATATGGGGCACATTTAATGAAAAACAAATATTCATTGAATAGCTCTCGACCATTGAATAATAATAATAGTAATAGTAATAATAATAATTCAACCAACAGAAACTTAGAAACTCTTGACTGGTATCAAAGAAACTATATATTCTAGATAAACTTTTTTTTTCTTTTTTTAACTACAGACATCTTTCAAATTATCCCAAAATGATCCAAGATCATATATATTCGGTATATCTTCAGGAGATTCCACTTTTGTACAATCTGATAAAGTGTATATCGTATGATCATATGGATTAGTACTATAATATTTAGCTTCCAAAGAACCAAGATACTGTGTGTCTAAATCTGGATCCAATATAAACCACGCTGAAGTCTGTTTTGATGACCCAGTTCTAACTAATCGCCTATCTCTCATGAATTCCTGTATGGTGAACCATTTATCCTTTTCATTTGTAGTCATACCATCCTTGACAAGCGAAAATTGCATATAGGTAAAACTGATACAAATTACAGAGAATGTTCCAGACAAGATAAATAGAGTAAGGATCGGTTTATTAGATATCAGTGATTTGTGACCTAGTAGAAGATAGAATAATCTTAGAAATGCATATGTAGTCACAGTAATGTTTCCTAATAGGAACCCATAGAAATAAGTATAGTTTCCCTTTCCAATACAATTATTCATCCATATGCAATGGTGATCATTGAGTAGAACACATTTATTACAAATACTACAATGTCTTGATCTAGCAGGCTTTTCAAGTTTACATGTGTGACAAATTGTGTTTGGATAAAATAAAATATTATCGAATTGGTATCTATCCTTTGATTTTGATCTTGATTGGTAATTGTGGGACTTTGTATTCTGTGGTTCAATTAACATAGTCTTTATACCCGTGAACAGTGTTAGAAATACTAGTATGGGTAATATAAATAGATTTTCTAAGTTACTTGAGTAATTATAGATTAATGGCAACACATTGAAATAATAAAGATAGATCATATACAGGCATAACGATAAGTACAACAGTGGGACCAAGTGATATTTCCACTTATATTTCGTGGGATCTGTAAAGAAGGGCTTATAAATTCTCACATAGTACCATCGGCACACTCTGAAA
This sequence comes from Arxiozyma bovina, assembly GCA_023309525.1. NCBI lineage: Eukaryota > Fungi > Ascomycota > Saccharomycetes > Saccharomycetales > Saccharomycetaceae > Arxiozyma > Arxiozyma bovina. The sequence continues at coordinate 177,234 of JAKZLQ010000201.1, forward strand.
CCTCTTAAACTTGGAGATAGAAACAAAAGAACAACTTGGAAAAGTATTGGTGCTAATACTAAAGCATAGAGCATCCTGCGTTAATCAATCTTGGTGTTAGTTAGTACTGCATTTGAAAGGTAATGGAAGCACTCTTTCTCCATGCACCCAAAAGCCCTTTCACAGAAACACATACACAACAAGCATTACCATTCCCAAGTAAGAGAAGCTGTACAGGTCGAATTGAACAAGAGATTGACAATCTTTCAATCCTACAAGTGTCGTTTCCTCCTGCTGACAGACGCTACCAGAAAAAAAGAAAAAAGAAAGAAGAAAAAGAAAAAGAAAAAAGAAACTACACATGTCCCAAAGAGGCAAACGAGCATCTGAAACTGCGACAGAAAAACCAAAGAAGCCGTTTAAAGCCAACATTTTGTTGAATTTGACAGTTCATTGACAGTTCACTTTAGATGGACCCCCTCGATGTCTGGTATGGTTATTATTGTATCTACCAACAATTGATAGCTCGTTTGGTGTTGAATTTTGTTTCAATGGCATCAACCATTTAGTTCAGAAATATTGTAAACACACATACACACATACATATATATATGTACATGTATATAATCTCATTCTTTTTCATTATCTGGTTATTTCTTATAAGCTATAGAGGCCATTTGATGAGATAGTTAAGCAGGAAATAAGGATTCTCAGCAATTGAATTTCATTGTTCATATTATTAGGACAGTCCTCACTGTTGTTATCAGCATCATCCTCTCTGCTTTTCCAAGGACTATGTGTACCAAAATCATTACTGGTTCCTTAAACCCACCACACTTTCAGACGTTATTAACAATCAAGAATAAAAGGTTTCTTGCTACTTACGAGACTCTAAATTTAAACACTGCAGCTCATACTACTACCACCACCACCACCACTACTACTACGACTTCTTGTAATAATAACGTCACCAATGCTACTACGCCCATTGATATGAAGCCTAGTTCCACAATGCAAGCAAGGATCCTTAAAAAGGCTTGGCATACAGACAAGGATTTTAAAAAGTCAACTTTAAAAATGTGGTCTACTCATCTCAGAGGTGTCCAATTCACTAGAACACAATTGGAATTATATCAAAAGAAATTAATGAATAGCATTAAAGTTGATGGTATTGTGTCGAATACTATGACTAAACATGGTATTAATCAATGGCATTTTTATAACCATGAGAAGATGACTACTGCTTCAACTACTAATAACTGTTCTGAAGCATGTATTAATTTACCCGTGTTACTGATTCATGGCTATGCTTCATCATCCATATCGTTTTTTAGAAATATTCCCTATTTATCAAGACACTGTAAAGATCTTTACACTATAGATTTACCTGCGAACGGATTGTCAGAACAACCAAAATTGAAGATTACATCCGTTGATCCTTCCATATTTGGTCAATACATAGAATTAAGTGAGGGGAGACAAATTAAAGTGATCGGATTACCAGATAGATCGAAATGCCAAAAATTTATAGAGGAAAACATTAATTATTATATCGATGCAATTGAGAAATGGAGATTAGATAATAAGATTGAAAAGTTTCATTTAGTCGGCCATTCCTTTGGAGGCTACTTATCTTATCAATATGCATTAAAATATCCTGGTTCCATTGATAAATTATGTTTAATATCACCTCTAGGTGTAGAAAAAAATATATTATCAACAAATTCAAATACACAAAGGGAGTTAGGACAAATTTTAGAAAAAAATTTTGAAGATCCAAGTGATGACAAATACTCTAAAAGAGTTAACATCCCTAAATATATCTTTGAGAATCAGCTGAAAATTTTAAGATGGGGTGGACCTATGGGGGCACGTTTATGCTGGAATTATATAACATCTGCGTATTCAAAAGTGCCTAGTTTAGAATTCAAAGAATATATGTTTGAATTATTTTATGGTAAAGGAGGGTTATCACCAATTGCCAGAATCATATTTGTAAATTTGTTCACAAGAAGTCTTCTGGCTAGAAACCCAATAATGGATAGCTTAGATCAATTGCAAGTGAAAGATGTATTATTCTGTTATGGTCAACATGATTGGATGAATAAAACTGCTGGAAAAATGGCCGTTCAGTCCTTGAATAAACTAAATAGAATAAAGGAACAAAGACAAACTGCCAAATATTTGGAAATTCCAATGGCTGGTCATAATTTATTCTTAGATAATCCAGAAATTTTTAACTTGGTTCTCACATCTTATCTAAGAGGATAAACAATTGCTACCAATATACATTGTTTCTTCTTTCTTTTACTTGCTTTTTTATCTGCATTTTATATACACATTAGCATTTACATGTTTGATATATTTCCGTTATGATTACTAGTATTATCTTTAATTAAATTATATACATCAATAATATATCCTTTCATGACTTCAAAGATTATTAAACAGAAAAGAAGGGAGTGTAGAGTATGTAATGGATATCTATTATACATATATTTTGGCGGAATTGCACCTGAAACAAAACAAAATATTCCTCTCCTCTGCCACCCCTCCCCCTTTCTCTACATTACTTTCTACTATCTCCTTTAAGACGATAATATCGCTGTTATAATTAAGACAAATGACATACCTAATTACTAACATATAAATATGCATATATATTTAATGGTACCATCAAGATCGCTGTATAAACAGTTTTTATTTTCTCTCTTTTCTTCGTTAAAGTGGGGGAGTGACAGGTTGGCTTTGATGTCTCTTGGATTTGTGAATTTTGGAAATTTGGAAATAGCGAGATGATTTAAAGAAGAAAAAGATGCATGTGAAAATTAAAAAACAGATAAAACAAGCAAAAAGATCGAAATATACACATTCGTAATGGATACAAATACAAATTATACTTGCTTCCCATTGTATCTACTTTGAATGCTTTGACACTGAGAAGTAATAAACAGATAATAACCAACCATTCACAACTAGAGAAGAAATTTATTTAAAGTAGCTTGCAGATTGTAATATTGTTTCATAGAATAACTGTTCCAGAGGGGGAAATAAAATAAAAAGCATCGACAGACACATTAATAAGAATACAAAAATAAAAAGAGGATATATCAAAATCAACAATGGATTCATTGGATTTATTCAATCTCGATGTGGACATAGATTTTGAAACCGCTTATCGCATGTTAAGTGATTTCGATTCCTTTAATAATCAAATCACAACTGTGACCAATAGTAACACTAACAATAATTTGTTAGAACACCGTACAGAGTATATTCAACCAGTGCAGCAACATGTTATTGCAGATCATCTCAAAAATATCCTTCCAACTAATCGCATGAATTCATCAATATCGAATACGAAAATGACACCAACCATGTCGATATTGGGGAAAACAGTGCATTCATCTTTAAGTCCATCTCCATTGGGTAACTTTAACCCTAAAACAGAAGAAAATTTGCATCTAAATGAAAAAACCTTATTCAATAACATATATTCTTTACCATCTGAATCTATCCATTCTTCTAAATTGACAAATAGATATGATGTACAATCCCATGATCCTCCTAATTCAACAGCATTTAACCAATCCATTCCTGTAACCCAAAAATATCACACTTCTACCCCCAATTTATCTCATAATCGTAATCATAATAGTATTATTTCAACAAAGGCACCACAAAAAAGTACATCACCATATAATTATAAAGCAACATCCGATTCACAAATTAAAGATCTTAACCATCAAGATATCCTGTTACATAACCATTTATCTAGTCAAGGCATCGGCGATGAGTTATTGAGTGCATGTGAAGCTAACGCCATAGAACAGTTTTTAGATAACCTATTATCTAATGACAGTAGTCAAACTGTGCCGTCAAATGTCTCTGTTCCATCTTCAAATGTAAAGCATAAACATAATAATTACAATAATGAGCATATTAAGGATGAACCAATAGAAAAACATGTACAGCCTCACAACTTTACTCAAAAAAATGACGCTACTCTAATAAGTATTATGGATCAGATAGCAAAATCAAGTGATACTGTAAATACAACAAAAGATTCAACCACTAGTGACTCTGAAGACATAACTACGCTTGGTATAAATACTAAAGATATTGATACTGAATATATCCCACAACCATTAAATATTCCTGAAATTACTCTAGATCTATTGGATTTTCCAGAACATCTTATCTCTAAAACAGATTCTTTAGAGTTCAAAAAATGGAAGCATGTGGAAGTAGAAAAACTAAGAAGAAATCAAACAAAGAAAGCTTTTGACCAGTTAGTTTCATTACAGAATAAATATTCAAAGCCACTCAAGAAAAAATCTAAACGTGTTGCAAAATATCATTTATTAACCAAAGTCAAAAATGATATCCAGAATCTGATTAAAGCAAACAGACTCTTAGAAGAAATAATTACAAGAGAGTCAGGAAGAATACAATAGAGTATATTAAAATATTGCATGATTTTTGAAACCCTGTCAACGTGAGATAATATTCAACTATCTTTTAGTAATACTTTGAATAAGTCGTACAAAAGAAATAACTTTTAAAGTTGGACAATTTTAGTTTTATGCATAAGTAGGATTATCATACTTTTTCATTATTATTTATTCTTCATATACAGACCAAAAAAGACACTAAGAGTATGGAATTCATCTACAATATTAATTCTAATCCATTTTCTTTTCTTTCATTGGATCTCTATTTCATTTAATCTCTTTTTGTAACTACATAAAATTTGGATTTTCTTGTGATACATACAAGTACTACTTCAAAGATGATATTATATATAGTCATAAAACCTCTCATCATTCTTACTGCCATCAATCTTAGTGATATTATGACTTTGAGTATCTTTTATTGTTTTATCAATTCTATTCAACGCCATACTGTCTTGTTCTATTGTATTAGATGATAAAAATTCCTTTGATATGACTGGCTCACTGCTGGAGGATAATGTAGTTTCCTCAGCCGAATTATTAGGCATTCCTAAGTTTATATAATTGTTAGTACACTTGTTCAATGAATTTGTAGACTTATAGAAAGATATATTCGCATTTGTAATAATAGGAGTAGATATATGTAGAGTCATAATTGATTTGTTATCATTGTTTTCAGCTTTTTCAAAAAATATAGAGTCATTGTTGAAAGAATATCTATCCGAAAACATAGAATCTATTCCATAATCATCCTCTCCTTCAAAACTTATATTATAACTATAACAAATAGTTTCCAAAACACAATCCCATGTATCCACTTCGAACAATTCTTCAATTTTAGAACTGTAGTCAACATTGAGATATCCTATTTTAATTTTTAATTCATTAGGTGTATGCCTTCCTGTTTTACTGAAACAGGAATAATTCTTCATTAAACAAGAAGATTCTTCCTTCATGACACTATTTGACATAATAACAATACCAATATTGGAGGTAAGCACAGAGGGATACAGCTCCTTTCTTAACAATAAAGGGTCGAATTTTTTTATTGGACTAAGTTGTGCCCATTCTTTAAAACTTTCAATATTTATATGTTCCTTTATGCTAAAATATGATTTTAATATAAAACCATTGTGATTTACTACACAAATTTTGGATTGTGGTAATGCTAGAGTTAATGCTTTTAGACTATTCACAATGATATAACAGTCATTATCCTCATTCAGTTTATTAAAATCTATTTGCAAAACAATAAATAGTTCATCAGGTCTCTCTCTTTTAAATGAAAGAATTGAACTAATAGACGTTTTCATAGAAAGAAGAGTATCGGCTGGATTACTCATTTTATTATTTTTTTCTACTACAATGCTTCTTCTCAAGAAGATGTTTCCTGAAGACCTTTTCAAGCTACTTAACTCCATTATTTTTGTAGGGTTTATTAAACTAGCAAATGTTTCTCTATTATCATCGTCTGCACTTTTGCTTTTTATTATTAAAGGTAATTCTAGTGTTGAAGTTATATTTTTTTCATTAAATACCATCTCTTTATCCAGTAAACCCGAAATCCATTTCTGTAATATATTACTGGTATTATTAATCAAAGATTGTTTCAAATATGCCTTCTTCTCAGAAAATAATGATGTGTTGTTCTTTTCAGAAACCAGTAAGGTAGAAGAATTTATTGTCTGAACGTTTATATCTTTAAGATGATCAAAAATTATAAGATTTTTCAATTTGGTTTCCGAAATTATATTATCAGAAAATGTATTTGAAGATTCATCAATAGTTGCAACCACAAAAACTCGAGAAAATAGAAAGCACCAAGATGTATCATAATTGGAATTATCATAGGAAACAAGTAACTTGTCAACTATTCTTAATAAACCAAACTCTTCATCCAATTGCCAATCTGATAACTCATCTCTAAAGTTTTCTAAAAGAAGTTGTGTGAAAAATGATCTTATTATGGGTAATTGGTCGTTGATCAAATTGGATAGAGTCCTGGTATTTGTAGTTATAGCGGATATAACATCAGTATCTAACTGGTTAGTTCCCTCGCTAAAACATGGAAGAGTAAAAGAATCATTTCTTAGTCTTGAGATTTGGTTTTTACCACTATTTTCTAACTCAGCAAGTTGTAGATCATGCATATTGTTATTTGTAGCAAAATTATTTAATGAAAATCTTTTCATTGGCGGTTCAGATAAGGAAATATTAAATAATTCTTGATTAGTGGAATGAGGAACGGAATTAGGACTTTGTTGGAAAATAACTTGGCTTTGAATCTGGTTAACTGGAGTAGTGAGTGCAGAAAACCTAGTTTGTGCAGGAGTATCAATTGACTGGAAAGTTACAGGAGAAGATGAGCTGGTATTCATTAAAATATTAGATAGTAATCTATCTTTCAGGTCTTCATTTTTAGGAATGCATTTTCGAACTTGTCCTTTTTCTTCAAAACATTTATTACATTGTGGAAATAAATTATGGAAATCCAGAGATGATGTGGTGGATAAATTATCTATAGAAACTGATAAACATTCTTCGTGGCATAAGTGTTTACATTCTAATTCCATTATTCGTTCTCCAATACTCTTATTGGATATCGATTCATTACAAAGTGTACATTTTTCTTTAATAAAGGATCTTTTGGTTCTATTTGGAATTGATCTTGAAATTGGATAATGTCCAGGTGTAGACTGATTAGACAAATCATACTTTGATAAATGTTCAACAGTAAAACTTGTAGAAAAAGACGATTTTAAAGGTGAATAATTATCAGATGTAGAGTTAATCCTTAAAGTGCTTGTAGATACAGGTGTCCTTGATTGAGATAAATTATTATTTAATGAATATGCTGTTTTTAAGTTCCCATTATTGAATGTTTTTTCTTTCATATTTTCAATCTTATATACATCTTTCAACGATTGTGCAGAAATTGACCTTTGAAATTGTGGATCGGGTGTTGTTTCCAGGGGGGTTGATATATTTATAATTTCTTTCTTTCTTTTTTCATTTATTCTTTGAGGTTTTATAAATTTTGTAGTCCATTTCTTGGTCTTTGAAGAAGGCAAGTTACTTATTATGTTATGGGGACTATATTTATGTGCTTGGGTAGTATTAATATTCACCAACTTATTAGTTACTAATTCATCTGGTGTCTTTACCATTTTAACAAACTATGTTTCAATTATTAGCTAATATATTTGATTTCAAAAGGACGTTTAATAGTATTAGCTAAAGCAAAGTAAAAATTACTGAACACAAATCAGATATTTTCTTTTTAATGACTTCTGCTTGCTGCTCTTGTTCTATTTTAAGTTTAATAAAAAGACCTTTTGTCTCTATGTGGATATTCAAATAAGTTATTTTACCATTATTATTAGCCCCTTTTCTGCAGTGTATTTGATAAGTGGTAATTGACACTTTACTACAGAAAGATATTGAGGTTCAATATATTTCAATTATTTTCCAAATTAGGAAATACTGAAAATACTGACATCTTATTCTTTCAGATCAAATTTTGTTAGTGTCTTTTTTTTTGTTTAGTCAGAACAAGCATGAGTAAACCATCATTTGGTCTTTATCTTAAAATTACCATAGCAGTGTATTTAATATACGTATAACACGTGTTAAGATGTATAGTTAGTGAGTAACCATGGTAAATATTTCTCATTATCAAAGAAGAACAGCAATAAGGAAAACATTTTCCATTGATAAGATCCAGTGTTGAATTTTATTTGGGTGCTTATTGAAGAGAAACAGTTAGACATATTGTAAATTATACTAGACTAATGAAAAACTTACCAGACTCACTGAATATCATGATACCCTAGTTTCTACTCTTGTCAGTGTGATAGTATTTACGATTATCATCATTATTTCGCATCATTCATTAGTTCAATACACTCTTATTTTATACTATAAATCTTTGTAACATTTTGTCGTTAAAAACGATGAAAATAGAATGTTTTTTTTTTATTTGTATTATCGAGAAATTTCAAAAAAAAAAATTTGCGATGAGATGAGATTGAAATTTCGAAATTAGTGAAAAGATTAATTACATTACAGTACAGCATATTAAAGTGACAGTAATTCTTACTGCAAGAGCCATTTATTCCTTCGCTTCTTACGGATCTCTGAAACTGTTCGAATTCTAGTCTTTGAGTGAGTAGTATTAACGAATAAGAAGACAGATACAATAAAATAAATCTAAATAAAAATACAATATGGAATTAGCTGTGTCGCATGAAGATTCCCAAATTCTCTTAAAGGATAAAAATGTATTACAAGAATCTGTCATAGATAAGTATAGAACTGCTGGTCAAATATCCCAAACGGCTTTAAGATATTTAATCAATTTGATCAACAACATATATCATTACAAATCTATCCAACGTGCATTAACCATTTCTGAGTTATGTTTGTTAACCGATTCCTTCATTTTGACCCGTCTAGAGCAATATTACAAAAACAAAGTTAATGAGAGAGGTATTGCTATTCCAACTACCATTGATGTAGATCAAGTTAGTTCAGGTTGGTGCCCAGAAATCGATGACAATGAAAACATTAGAAAATCTAACAAAGAACAACTTTCGAGCGAAACTGCACCATTTAACTCTACTGTTACTGGATATTTGAAGCCTGGTGATCTAGTTAAAATTACACTCGGTGTCCATATAGATGGTTATACATCTGAAGTATCACATACAATGGTAATTTATCCAGTGGATGCATCTGATGTCAATAATATAAAGCCTACTGGTCCTCTATTAGGTGGGAAAGCTGATGCTATCGCTGCTGCACACATTGCAATGGAAACAGTTACTGCTCTATTGGCTTGTGCATTGACTCCAGAAAAATTACCACCTTCATTGGGTAATAGTGTCACTGGTTCCACAATTAGAAATGTAGTGGATACAATTGCATCTTCTTATAATTGTGGTATTGTTCCAGGTTCTAGAATCCGTAGAATCAGAAGATTTTTAGCCGGTCAAAATGAAGGCATTATAGCAGAAAGAGAATACAAGGGTGTTATTTGGACAGAATCCCATGAGGAAGCCAAATTGTTAGCAAACACAGAAGTCAAGGATATATCAGTTATTACTAGTACAGCTCCACGTGTTGCCTCTGCGGTTCCTACTGATAATTTTACTGTTATGAAAGGTGAAGTTTATTTAGTTGATTTGAAGTTTGCTCCTTTAGAAAACCTTTCTAAGAGAGGGTTGATCACTTTAGAGACTATTGATTCTTTTACTGGCAAGTCTCATAATGTTAACCAGCTAGTAGCTAGATCTGGATCGTATATCAGAGATTATGCCCAAAGTTATCAGTTGAAATTAAAAACATCCAGACAATTATTGACTAAGATTGATAAACAAGGTGTTTATCCATTTAAATTATCTCATTTGTCGGAAAATTTTCCAATTGATTTAAATTCTGGTAATTTAGACGAAGAGATTGACCTGATTAAGAAAGATTTGAAATCGTTCAGACTTGGTATGAGTGAAATTTCTAATAACTACTTATGTGTAGAGACTCCAATACAGATAGCCAAGTGGGTTCCATGGGACCATATTCTAAAATCCAACAATCCAAATGGTGTTCTAAGTTATGATGCTACAGCAGCTTTGACTTTACCTGGTCATGAAGTCCCATTACCTAAGTTGGGTATCTCTTCCTTGAAGTTGAAACAAATAATCAAATCAAGTAAAGAAACGTTAGATTTACCTGTTGTACGTGAATGTAATACTGTAGTTTTGTGTGATGCAGATGTCAGTACCACTGGTAAACCGGAGTTGTTAAGATTAACTGGTGGCAGTAAGACATGTTCTCCAAGTTGGATACATTCCAAATATGAATTAAACAATGCCAATCCAACAATCCAAGGTATATTTGATTTAGTGTCTTTAACAAAAGATAAGAGATTTGGTATTTCTATTAGGGAAACACAACCAATGAAGGAAATAAATAACAAGAGTAAGAATATTACTAGTTCCGATGGAATGGAAATGTAATCCAAAATATAGGAAAAAAAATCGGAAGGAAATAATAGACAAGATAGAAATATTGCAAGTATATATATATATGTATGTACAACTTTATATTTATATATGTCAACCCCCACTGTAATATAAATAAAGTAGGATTAACTTAAGAAAAAAAAGTCATATTTTTTTATTTATTTGTTTACTTCTGTAAATAGCTTTATATATATATTATAAGTTCTTTATGTATTAAGTTGAATTACACAACTTCATCATCATCATCGTCATCAAATTCATCATCACCAACCATGATTGCATTATTAGATATTTTAAAGTTATCAGGTTCTTCAATAAACGAAGTGAAATGACAGAAAATGTAACCTAACCCAGTGAAAAACAGTATAAAATTTGTAGAAAACTTAAAAGGGGTAATTTTATGACCTAGCAAAGAGATTAATAGGAAATGCAATATACCTCTACCTAAGAAACTAAAATAGAACGACGCATATTTATATAATTGTGATGGGATCTTAAATTCTAAGTAAATGATATAAGTAGATAATATAATGGCAAATAATCCTTGAATAAAAACATTAAATTCAATGAAAATTTGACGTATCTGTGACACACCACCTAATACAGCAAGAGTACCGACAAATATATTTATATATCTAAAAATGGAAGGGGTGATTTGCATTATTGTTTAATTATGATATCGAATTGTAGTATAAAGTAAAATGTTTTGTTATACTATATTTTTATTTTATAAATACTTTCTCTTCTCTATGAACAACTATAGTCTTCAAGACCTCGAACGAATGTGTTTCACATAAACTGTCGCCCTTTATAAGCAAATTGCAACTAGTCCTGTTTTACGAAAACCAGTACTTCTAAAGATTATCAATGATAAATTACAAGGGAAGGAACATATATAAGAAGGCAAAAATAAAATAAAAAAAAAACATACTGAGCTGAGAGGGTGTATGGGTGGAGGCGTTTCTCTTTTTTTTTTTTCTTTTCTTTTTTTTTCTTTCAACCCGTCTGGGCTAATATCCTCCAAAAAAAATTCAGGGGAAACGAATTGGGCTTTTGTTTTTGAATCGTCTTCTTCCAATTCACAGAGAACAGCAAGTGGTGGCGTGGAGACAAGAGGAGGAGGGGGGAGCTAGACGGTTCAAACATTTACAGTATCCAACTTAACAGCAAAGGAGTTAGGAACAACAGTATCTGTGTTCATGCAACCAATTTAGTTTATGGGTTTGGGGTTAAGGAACCCAGGGTACTGGAAAATGTAACTATGTTACAAAATGCGTACATATAAGCATTTCTATGAAAGATACATTAACAATAAATGTGACGGTAATACAGATTCACATTACAAGATAGACAAAAGGAATTTAATACAAAAAAAAAAAATAATACTTAAAGAAATAAAATAAAGATAAAATGAAATATAAAAAAAATAAAAAAACTGGACATATATAAAAAATATAATACTAGATATATCTGTAAAAGAACCCTTTTATATATATATAGATAGATAGTAATTCTGATACATCATGTTATATCATTTAATTTATTTTGGTGGCACATCATCATCATTTTGTTCTTGAGTTGGAGCTTGACCTTGTGAGATTTCATCATTACCTTCAGACATGTCAGAAGTCCACAAAGTTAAGTTATCTCTTAATAATTGCATAATTAAAGTGCTGTCCTTGTAAGATTCTTCAGATAAAGTATCTAATTCGGCAATAGCATCGTCGAAAGCTTGTTTAGCTAAATGACAAGCCTTATCTGGAGAATTTTCGATTTCATAGTAGAAAACAGAGAAATTAAGAGCTAAACCCAATCTGATTGGATGAGTTGGAGGAAGTTCAGTGGTGGCGATATCAGAAGCGGTCTTATAGGCATTCAAAGAAGACTCAGTGGCTTTCTCTTTAACTTCACCGACAGAAAATTCTGCTAAGTAACGGTGGTAGTCACCTTTCATCTTGTAGTAGAAAACCTTTGACTCACCAGTAGAGGCAGATGAAATCAAATAAGTGTCCAAAACAGACAAAATATCATCAGAAATCTTGGTTAATTCTTCTTCGATCTTAAGACGATAGTTTTTAATCAGTTCAACTTGATGTTCTGCCTTTTCTTTAGTTTCTTCTTTTTGTTCAATAGAAGAAACAATTCTCCAAGAAGCACGTCTGGCACCAATAACGTTTTTATAAGCAACAGACAATAAGTTTCTTTCTTCAACAGTTAATTCCTGGCCGGAAGAAGCAACAACTTTCATGCTCTCCACCATCTCTTCATAACGTTCAGCTTGTTCAGCTAACTTGGCTAAGTAAACAGAATCTTCACGACTTTGAGACATTATTTCGTATTTCAGTTAGTTTCTTACTTGGTTATATGCTTGAGGTTCAAAAGGAAATACGCTTTTTTTTTCCTTCAAAAATAAATAAAATGAAATAAAATAAAATCTTAGTTCTTACTTGTGGTTATTTCCTAAACTCCACCTTTTATCAAATTGTACTAATGGTTTAATAGATACTAGTAAAGTATAGAGTAAGATATGTATAAAATAAAGAATTCTAACTATGTTAGGATACCCTTTAATAAAGATCTTTTCTTTTTATTTGTTTACTTAAAAAAACAATCTTCTAGGGATTGGTTATCAAAAGTTCCTTTTAGTCTGTCTGTGTGTGTTTGTTTGTTTGTTTTCTTTATCTTTTTTTGAATTTTTTTTTTTATTTTTTATGGATTTTTTTTTTTCTTTTTATAAACAAATTTTCGTTGTTGCTGTTTTTCTTTGTTTTTCTTTGTTTTTCTTTGTGTTTCTTTGTGTGTGTGTGACTTTATTTATTTATTTTTTTTTTTTGTTTATTTTTTTTTTTCTTATTTCCTTTTTAGAGAGAGAGAGAGAGAATCTGTGAAAAAACGAGAGAAAGAGAGAATTGAAATTTCAAAGGAAACGGGAAAAGAAGTTACAGCAAACGAAAAAACATCATGTACAGAATCAGTTAAAGTGATAATATTTAAATGAACTTAGAGAAAGATAGGAAGTGGAGGAGAGCAAAGGAGAGACACGGGGGAAGGGGTGGGGGCGATAATGATGTGTATTTCCTTGTCTCTGTTGTACATACTGTAGTAGACTAATACAATTGAAAAAAAAAAAAGAATTCTAGAAGTAAGATGAGATCAACCTGAGGTTACTAGATATGAGTAAGGGAATTTTAAGAATTCCTGTGAAAAAAAAAAAAATGTAAAAACGACCAAGAGATACCTAGAGCAATATGCACGATACACATTCGCTTTTTTTTTTTTTCTTAATGTTTTACTCGTATATTAATTTTGTCATAGTAGAATTGATATATTGTATCTGTTGAAAGATTATTTAGGTTTGGGTTTCAAAAATTGTACTATGTAAAATGAATCTAAGTACTTTTTGACTATTCACAATTGGAAATATGCAAAATATTTGAGAGAGAAAAAATAAAATAAAATAAAGAATATATAAATAAACTAACTAATATTAAGTGCTGGGACTTATATGCAGTTAGTGTGATAAGTAGTTAAGTACTTTTAGAAGTTAAGATAGGCACATAGAAACAAGGAACATAAATATATTTTTGAATGTGTTTGCACTTTTCTTTTGTCATACAAGTATTATTCTCATATAATACAAAGCTTGTTAAACATTTTTACAGTGAGATCCACTGAAAAGCGAAAGAATTTATATCTTTCAAAAAGCAATTTTTCTTCTTTTTTCACATTTATATGAAGTCTCCAACTAGTATTATGGTAAATTGAAGTAATCGCTTTAAACATAAAGAGAAGAATGTATATTGTGTATCTTTGTATTACTTCCTACCATATACAAGAAGTAAATTGAAGACTTTAGTGATTATAGGAGTTCTAAAGTGATGTTAGACTTTACTAGAATGACCAGACATAAGATTAGTATTAATAAAACTCTTAACTTATGATGCTTTTTTTTTTATTCAACGTCAATATATATCATAAGAAGAAGCACCTAGAATGTTACTGTAGTTAGTGGTCATGATTAAATGTCAAAGTTATTGGTATATATTTTATTATTACAATTCTTCGATCTCTTATATATAAGGTATAAAAATAAATATATATATAAATATAATAATATCACTTAATATGTTCAGAGAGAAAGTATAATAATTTGTTCTTTACCTTCTTATGTTTGTTCTTTATATATTTGTATTATTGGAACAAACAATCTTACTTTAATGTAGTCACGTACAAGCTTGTATTTTATCGGATTTAATATTAATAATGCCTATTGATTTATATTCAATCATACTTGTATGTGAGTGTGTACACTTGTCCGATATTTCCAGCAATATATTCTTATCTCACAGATTTTAGAGGAGATTATCAAAAATAATCAGAGTAGTCATTTGTCTTCGGATATCTATAATACTGAAACGAACAGTGGCAAATTTACCCAATATATTAATTAACTTTTTCAAGACCAAAAAGAGACACACATTCATCGTTTATGGTTTGAGCATTATGTAAAAAAAAAAACAGGGAAAAAGATAGTGATGATATTACAAATTACAACAAATTAGCAAGTAGAAATGCTTTACAATATGTCAAAAACTTAGATTGAAAATTCGGTGAAGGTGTTTCGAAGAAATTATAGGATAGATATTTTACTGTTTATTTTGAATACAACTGAACTGATAAAAAAAAATAACTTTAATTTAGTTGCCATTAACGATACATTCAGCCTAAATAACACTTTACATCAAGGTAATTTTTTTTTGTCGGTATATTTAACGTACAAGGTTACCCTCTGGTTGCATTTTTTATTCCCGAAGAAGATATTACAACAATAGCTATTTAGAGATTTTTACAAAAAATTCTTGACCTAGAGCAAACTTTTGAGTAAATTACAACCTATATGGATAGATGCACCTTAAGACTATTCCTAACATTCCAAATTTAGGACAAGCGTGTATCCATCTTTATTTGTGGCATTTGAAAAAAAAGATATCAGACAAAAGAATGCTAATGAACCCATGTTGACAAGTGAAAGAACCATTTATAAAATTTTTATATGGTTACTACTGGTTTATTAAGGAATATTTTGGCGAACTTAATAATGGTTGTAAAGGCAAGGAAACCAGTGACAAAGATATTTATCGATAGGGTTGCAAAAATAATAACAAAGACTGCTAGAGGTTCACCTGTGTTTTAATACTAGAAGGATTTCTTCACTGAATTCCAAACATAGTACTTTGACTTATGATGGAATATTTGAAAAAAATATTTGAAAGAATAAAAATATGTTTTGATCTAAAAGAAAAAAAAATTAAATACTTTGAATATTTTATCAAGGTTATCTGATTTCTCGTAAATTTAAAATATAGTCCCATGCATTTAAACAGTACCTACCAAGGATGACAAATATTTTATTAGAGGCTTACATTAAGCCTCTTAAACACACATGTTTGGCTAAACCTGCATGCATGATGTTGGATTATGTCTTGCACAACATGAACATACAAATGAAGCAAGTTTAAGTACCCAAAATCTTCAACAATACTAACCCAAACAAAACTTTTAGAGATATAAATAGTAGTATACTACCATGGAAAAAGTTCATGGCAAATGAAGTAGAAAAGTTATTAAACGAAGGAGAAAAAAAGTTAAAAAGATTCTGAATGTTGCGTAAATTTGACCTTATGGTTATCTTCTTGTAGAAGGCAAAAGCTTAGTCCATTCTTCCTTTGCATATATTCAGTGAAATATAATATCTGTGAATTTGGCAATGACAAGCAAAAGTCAGTTTATCTAACGGGTTAGTAATACAACTAATCTCAGAACAAGTCGAGCTAAATGAGTTCATTTGTGATTTACCTAATCAATATAATGTATTAGGTACCAAGTTAAAAGAGGTTAACAATAATACTGAAAATAAGGCTATTACTAACGAGAGTAATGGCCACAACAGATTAAGTGATGAGAAATTAAAACAAAAGGTTGCTGCAGAGGTCAAAGACTACCAAGGCGGCAAAACTAATGGCCCCAGGACGGATTTCAAGGTTTGAAAGCATTCTGTTGATATTTCTTAGCAAATTTATTCTGGATCCATTCTAGATGATAGATTGATGGTACAATTTATTAAACTTCGTTTAGAGGGGGCAGGAAAAAGTTGGTATGAGAAACAAAAACCTACTTTCAAGTCATTAAAAGAAGCAATTAATAGTATTTAAAAAAGGTTTGGTTCCAATAACCCATTTTGGGAATTTATTGATAAGTGCCAAGAGTACAACCCAGAGGGTAAGTCTATGAAAAAAATTGGAGAGGATTTTCAAGAGTTAATAGATGTTGCTCCTCAATTTATTTCTGAACAGTTTTTGGTTAGAGAATTCTATTGTTGAATCCCTGTGGGATTGACTGGATATATCTTAAACAATAGACCTCCAGAGACTACTACTTGGACACAACTGTTAGACATGGCTTGTAATTATGAAAATACGTTCAAGCAGGCACAAACAATTAAACAAAAACCAAACTTTAAAGTTATTAAGAATCATAGAAGTTTAGACAAGAAGAAGACTATTAAATGTTTCAAGTGTAACAAAATGGGTCATATGGCTCATCAGTGTAAAGCCCCATCTAAAGATAGTTCAAAAAAACTAGTCATGTCCTCAAACCAGATGGGCCCGAGGACAGCTTTAAGGGCAATGGTTGCAAGAATAAGAAAGAACAAAGATCCTGTTGTTCAGGAATCGTTAAAGAAGAATGTTAAGATTGGAGATATGTTAGTGAAAGCAGAATTGGATTCGGGTGCTCAAGTTTCCATTATTGGAAAAGAGTTAGTAAATTCATTAGGATTAAAGGTAAGGAAGTTAGATCAGACGTGGTCTTTAGATGGAATTAATCCAAATGAACAGAAGTTACAGACAGACCTATGTGTAGATGTATCCTTCGTTATTTTTGATACTAGAGTCGTAGTGACATGTTTTGTGGTCTCGAGTGAATCAGTGCAAGAGTTGTTATTGTTAGGTCTAGACTTTATTTTTGCGAATATGGATGTAGCAGTGGAGTGGTTAAAGGAAGCAGAAACGGCAGGTAGGAGGTTGGACGGTCATACTTCTGCTACTGTGGATGAGTTTGGCGAATTTGTGAGCCGCAGTACTGATGCCTGTATGGTGGGGAGTATGTCGTATGGTGGAGACACTGTACACAAGCCAAACAAAAAGTATTCATGCGAGGTGAAACTTTTAAAAGAGCCGGATTCTGGAGGTATCAACATTGCAAGTGGGTGTGCTACACCACAAGAGGATCTTAGTGTGATGTTGGGGGATATCTCATATAACTACGTAGGCTACCACTCCGGAGTTGGTGTCGAGATTGCGGATCTTGATACAGAAATGAGAAGATTGGATTCTAAGCAAGAGGCAAGGAATCACAATGATGTGAAGGGAGTTGCGACTCTCAAGAAAGTGAAAATGGCAACTACTGATGATACTGAGAGAGGACCTGCAGGAAGGAAGTGCGATGCTTTAAACTATCTGCACAGACATAGGAAAGTTAATCCATTTATTTCCAGAGAAAATGTTACAAGAGGTAACTACCCGGGTGATGAAGAAGAAGACTTAAGGAAGTCTGAAGTTATGTGTGAGGAAATAGATGTTAACAATGTTTTGTCCATTAAGAGAGTTAGTGCTGCAAAAATGAATAAGACGTTACGTGATCACGAAGATATTAATTTTTCAGCAGTTTTGTTGATTCGTAGAATCAATGTGAACGTGGACAATGATGTAACAGTTGGTAGTTGTTATGAGTCAGATTTGATTAAGCAAGAGTTTAGTGATGTCTTTTGTAAAGAGTTACCTAAGACAATTGAGTATAAGGGCGAAATCAAGCATGTCATAGACGTGGTCGCTGATTCAAAACCAACTTATAGTAGAGCTTACCGATTATCCATTGACGAACGTGAAGAATTAGAGAAACAGATTGAAGAGTTAATTTCTGCTGGTAGAATTTATCCTACTACATCTCCATATGGTGCTCCTGTGTTGTTTGTAAAGAAGAAAGATGGTTCCAAGAGATTGTGTTGTGATTTTAGGAGATTGAATGCGGTGACAATCAAGTCAAGATTTCCCTTACCGTTGATAGAAGACTTGTTTGATCATTTACATGGTGCCAAGTGGTTTACGTCATTAGATTTAATCTCAGGATATCACCAAATACCAGTTGCAGAGAAGGATCAACCGAAGACAGCTATTGTTACTCATCAAGGACAATATGCTTGGCGTGTGATGCCATTTGGGTTAACGAATGCACCATCGACATTCCAGATGGTAATGAATGACTTATTTCGAGATATTTTGAACAAGAAGGTGCTGGTTTATTTGGATGACATATTGGTTTACTCATCTTCTAAGGAACAACATTTACAAGATGTCAGAGAAGTACTAAAGCTACTAAGATCAATTAAGTTATATGCAAAGGAAAGCAAGTGTGCATTATTCCAACAGAGTATATTTTGGTTAGGTCATTACATTGATAAGGAAGGTATCCATATGGATCCAAGAAAAGTTGAAGCTATTACGAAGTGGCCTACACCTACGACACCAAAGGAAGCAAGATCATTTTTAGGACTGTGTGGTTATTTCAGACGTTTCGTGAAGAAATTTAGCCACATTGCTCGTCCATTGTATGAATACATAGCAGGTAAACAAGAATGGAATATACAACAAACTGCTGCATTTCAGATGTTGAAAGAAGCCTTAATGAAAGGTCCAATTTTGTGTCCGTTTAGTGATAAATACAAAGTAAGAGTCACTACAGATGCTAGCAAGTTTGCTGTTGGTGCTGTGTTAGAATTAATAGATGGTGAGAATAAAACGAAGGGTGTTGTTGCTTACTTAAGTAAGGTGCTGGTCCACTATCAATTGAATTGGCCTATACGTGATAAAGAATTCTATGCGATCGTTCATGCGTTAAAGACGTGGAGACATTATCTTGTCGGTAGAAACTTCGATTTATACACAGACCATAAATCATTAGAAACCATTATGAAGAGTACTGAATTAAATAGTAGACTGCAGAGATGGATTAGTCAACTTGCAGATTATGATTTTAATATTAAATATATTCCTGGGAAAATAACAAAGCAGATGGTTTGTCAAGAATTTCCATCAAGAAGATATGTATCAGTACAGGGAATATGGAAGGGTTTATGGTAAAGAAAATCAGGAAATCATACAAAAACAATCTATTCCTCAACCAGGTGATTGAGATTTTGAAGGGGGAGGAAGAGTGTCCAGTTGAATTAAGAACAATTGTCAAAAGATATAGATTAGAAAATGGATTGTTGTACTATGGTGTGATAGATGGATTCCAGGATAGATTAGTGATTCCTACGAAAGATTTGCAATATGAAATATTACGTACCTACCATAGTTCAAAAGCTGCAGGACATCCTGGTATAAGTCGAACATATGCTAATATTGCTCCATTTTATTACTGGAAGAAGATGAAAAATATGATTACCAAATTTGTGAAAAGTTGTGAGTCATGTCAGAAAGCCAAGAATTCACATTTATTGCCTATTGGTGTTTATCATCCGTTAGAAATTCCTACTAGACGATTTGAGGCGATAAATATTGATTTTGTGTCAGGTATGACATTGGATGAAGGATATGATCAGATAATGGTAATTACAGATAGATTGACAAAATGGGCGATTTTCAAAGCAATGAATAAGAAGGTTTCTACTCAAGAGATCGCAAGTGTGCTGTTAAAAGAAGTGGTTTTACAATACGGTATCCCAAGGTTTATTGTGTCAGATAGAGATCCAAAATTTGTTAATTCAATTTGGGAGGAGTTTGCTAGAAGACTTGAAATTACTACTGGATTTTCAACTTCCTACAATCCTCAAAGTGATGGACAAGTAGAGCGTTTAAATAAAACAATGATTGAATCCATCAGAACATATGTAAGAAACAAACCTAAATGGGTAGAATATTTACCGTTGGCAGCATCTGCATATAACACAACTTATCAAGTTTCATTAGGTGCATCTCCTTTTGTTGCATTACGTGGATACAAAGAGAGGTTTGGTGGTTTGTATAATCCTAAGTGGGATAAACCAAAGTATGTGATTCCAAAAGGGGATTTAGTGAGACAGAATGCACATAAGGCTATGATATCATACTTGCATAATATGGAAGCTATGCTTTTGATGTTTAGAGATTCTTTGGCTGAAGCACAAGACCAACAATCGTTGCATTATAACAAGAAACATAGAGGTTTAGAATTATTTAAACCTGGAGATAAAGTGTTGATACATAAGGACGCTTATGTGAGGAATGGTGCTGGTTGTAAATTCCATTATATGTGGTTTGGACCCTTTGAGGTGGTGAAAATGTTAGGAGATCAAAATGTTGAAATTAAGAGAGGAGAATTAAGTTCTAAACGCCATAATGTTTTTAATGTTAGATCAGTGAAGCATTATGTCAGTACAGATACTCAATTTCACCAAGTACCAAAGGCAACGTTGGAAGAACTGCGAAAGCAAGCCCAGAGAATAGTCAGAATTGTGGATATTACAAAGGATGAACAAAATAGAGAAATATTATTAGTGATGTTGGATGGATGTACAGAAGTGGATCCAGTTCAAGTTAGTGCAGAAGAATTAAAGAAAATTTTGCCCAAGAGAGAGTTGTTGAGATTATATGAAAAGTTCAAAAGAAATAGGCCATGGTTTAGAAACAACGTGGAACTTGTTTC